>RJWM01025928.1:0-28700 GCA_004363535.1 Dasyprocta punctata | reverse complement strand
CAGATTCTCTTCCCATGTTTGGAAAGTTTTCTGCTATTATTTCTGTGAATAGTCTTCACAGGTCATTAGTATTGACCCCTGCTTTTTCATTTATGCCTATTAATCTTATGTTATTTCTCTTGGCATCGTCTTGCAGCTGTTGAATTGTTGTTTCTTGGTTCCTTACTATTTTTAGGAGATCTTTTCTTTCATGGCCATGGTCTCCCATGCTGTCTTCAAGATCTGAGATTCTATCTTCAGCTTCGTTTAAGCAGTTTTTCAAACTTTCCATGGAGTTTTTCATTTCCTGCATTTCCCTTTATATCTGTTTCATGCATTCTGTTTGTGTCTTATATTGTTCATTCAAAGTTTCGATCATTTTCTTAAGTTCTTCTATTTTTTTATCTTGCTCTTCTTTAGATACACACATTTCTTTAATAATGATTCTCATTTCATTTTTTAGCTGAGAGAATATTTCTGATTTGATTTTCTCTATAGCTTCATCAAGCTGTTTCTTTACTGCATTTTCTATCATTTCAGAAAGTCCATTTGTGTGACTCCCACTGTCTTCCATTTCAGTGTCTCTTGGGTTTGTTCTTAGTGGGCTGGGGGACTGAGACTGCCTCTTGGTCTTTCGTTTTGTCATTTTCTTCTAGAACCTATGTGACTCTGTGTCCTGCGAGGGTCGCGTTTAGTCTTGGGTCGTGCTGAGTCATGGGACCCAGTAGAGCCGGATCCTGTGCACAGCCAGTGAGGGCAGCCTCCCGGGGCATGTGGGTGGAGCCTCTGCCTTAACTGGGTGGGGGCCAAGGCCTCCCGGTCCCATGGAGCTAGGCAGAGTGTACCCCAGAGTATGATGCTGCCCAGACCCTGAGTCTAACTGCAAGGAGTTCAGAGCAACAACTGTGCCAGGGCAAGCCTGGGCGAGTCCCCGGCCTACAGTGCTGGGGCTTTGGTCCTGACTGGGCGTTGGCCCGTGAGCTCTACAATGGGGTGCGCATAAGCTGCTCCACTGAAGTATGGAGCTCGTGCACACTCTGCACTCTGATGGGGGGAGCCCAAGCTCTCTGAGGCCCTGCGGCTATGTTGGTCAGTCCCTGGTGAGCAGCTCTGGGGTCCTGGGCTGAGCTGGGCTGGGCTGCATACCTCTGTGTCCTGTGAGGCTGACTGGGCTTTTCCCTGAGGCTCGCATTGAGTCTTGGGTCGCACTGAGTCGCGGGACCCAGTAGAGCCGGATCCTGTGTGCAGCCAGTGAGGGCAGCCTCCCGAGGCGTGCGGGTGGAGCCTCTGCCTTAACTGGGTGGGGGCCAAGGCCTCCCTGTCCCAGGGAGCTAGGCAGAGTGTACCCCGGAGTATGATGCCGCCCGGACCCTGAGTCTAACTGCAAGGAGTTCAGAGCAACAACTGTGCCAGGGCTCCAGGAGCCATTTTGAAGTCGGGCTGGGTAAGCCTGGAGCCAGAACTATTGCCAGCTTCCCCCAGCAGCTCCTAGCTGGGCGCAGACCCATGGAAATTGCTTGGACTGCAGTGAGCCAAATGAATCTGATCTCAGGGCAGGCCTGCTAAGGTTGTCTACTACTCCATCATAAAGCAATTGCTGGCTTGTGGGGATACAGTGCCATGATTTGGGATGCTGTCTCCACAGGCTGCCTACTAGTGAATCCAGAAGAATCCTGGAAGTGTATTTTTTTGTTTTGTTTTTCTTTTCTTTTTTTCTTGTGTGTTTGTTTTATTCAGTTTGTTTTTTATTTTTCTTTCTCACTCTCTCTCTCTTTTTTTTTTTGAGTGTGAGTGTTTTCTGGCCTCCTTGTGGGTGTGGTTTTGTTCTGTTCTACCTTTTGTCTCTTTCAGCTCTCTTTTCCTGGAGTCTTCTGCATTGGTTTCCCCAAGTTGGTGGGACCCATCTTTGTCCTCCAACCTACTTGTAATCTCTTTCTCTTTTCTCACTTCTCTGTCTTCTCCTTCCTCTGTTTTGGGTCCTGACCCTTGAGGACAGAATTGACATATTGAAGACTTACGTATTGTATATGATTGTTTTGCGTTCTGTTGTATGGTCACAAATTCAGTTCATACAGTTGAGGGTTGCAAATCAGGGTTGGCTCAGTTTATTGTTTTGTTGGCTGTGTTTGGTGCTGTTGGTGCCACTGCAGCCAGAATTAACTCGATTGTTCTGGATAGCTGTTGGCCCTGATGGTCCAGGACTGAGAGTGACTGGGGGTCACAGAGAGTGCTGAGGCATGGTGCCAAAGAACCAGGAACTGGGAGAGGTGAGCAATAGCTTCTCATCTCTAACAAACTGAGAAGGTGGGATCTTCCAACAGACTCGGAGCCCAGGAACGAGCTACACCTGGAAGATGCCTCAGAGAAGTGATCATCACCTGGATGTCCTTAATGCCACCAATAAAGCAACATACTATAGGCAACTAACAAGTATCACTCTAGGAATTAAACTAAAAAAGAAAAGAAATGAGAAGATACTTAAACAGGACACAACCTCAGATACCCCAGGTCACCAAAGGCAAACCCAGGGGGCAATGAGGCTGGAAAATCTGAAAGCCCCCTACCAGGTCTCTCTGAAGTGGTAACAAAGCAATTGAATGAGGTTGTGGAAAAAATGAAATCAGAGATAGTCTGTCAAATAACTACAGAGATTACCAAAATACATACCATGCTTAGTGATGTTAGAGCAGACATAGACAAAAAAATAAATGAGTTTAAGCAAATTATGGAAGCACAACCTAGGAAACAAATGGATTCCATAAAGCAGATTCAAGCAGATATCCAGAATAAAAACTCCATTGAAAGTATTGGAAGCAGATTAGGCCAATGTGAGGACAGGATCTCAGATACTGAAGACAGGCTTGCAGTTAGTGACCAGGAAAAGAAAGATTTTTCAAAACTAGCAAGGGAGCATGAGAAATCAATCCAGCAGCTGCTTGATGAGACAAAGAAGAATAATTTAAGATTAATTGGCATCAATGAACAAGCAGGAGATACCACAAATGACATTAAAAACATGTTCACATAGCGGGGTGTGGTGGCGCATGCCTTTAATCCCAGCACTCGGGAGGCTGAGGTAGGAGGGGCATTGTGAGTTCAAGGCCCACTTGGGCTACAATGCGAGCACAAGGCCGGCCTGAGCTACATAGTGTGACCCTGCCTCGAAAAACTAGGGCCGGGAGTTTGGCTCAGTGGAGTAAGTGCCTGTCTGGCAGGCATGAAGCTGTGAGTTCGATCCCCTGGTGTAGCAAAAGCAAACAAACAAACAAACAAAAAACATATTCACAGACATCATGACAGAAAACTTCCTGGTAGAGAAAAAGAATTTGACATACAAATAAGTGAGGCATATAGAACTCCAATTAGCAATGATAAAAAAAAAAAAAGTACTTTCAGGTATATCATAGTCAAGATTCCAGAAATTCAACACAAGAATAAAATCTTAAAAGCTGTTAGGGAAAAGAAACAAATCACTTATAAAGGAAAACTCATCAGAATTACAGCTGACTTCTCAGCACAAACTCTCAAGACAAGGAGAGTTTGGAGTGAAGCACTCCAAATTCTAATGGAAAACAACTTTCAACCCAGATTGATGTATCCTGCAAAACTATCTTTCAAAATAGATGGAGAAATAAAATACTTCCATGACAAAGAACATCTGAGGAAATTTATGACCACCAAACCAGTACTCCAAAATGTTCTGAAGGACATTTTAGGAAGAAATAATAAGGACTACAACTCCATGAACCCCAACAGAAGGAATCCACCAGGAAAGGCAAACAATTAGAGGGAATGGAAAAAGAAAAAAAGGGGAGCCAATAACAGGAAAATAACATGACAAGGATAAGTCAATATGTATCAGTTTTAATCATTAATGTTAATGGTCTCAATTCACCCGTCAAAAGACACAGTCTGAAAGAATGGATCAAGAAGCAAGATCCAACAATATGCTGTATACAAGAAACACATTTAATTCAAACAGAAACTCATAAACTGACAGTCAAAGGATGAAAAACAATACTCCATGCAACAGGAATTCAGAAAAAAAGCAGGGGTTGCTATTCTATTTGCAGATAAAGTCAATTTCAAGCTGATTAAGAGAGACAAAGAAGGTCACTATATCTTGGTAAAGGGAACAATCCAAGAGGAAGAGATAACAATCATAAATACATATGCAACAAGTATTAGTGTACCCAGGTATATAAAACAATTAATGGACATGAAAAATCAAATAAGCCTTAATACAATTGTATTGGGAGACTTCAATACCCCACTGTCACAGAAAGACAGATCAACTAGACAAAAAATCAATAATGAAATGTTGGAACTAAATCAAACCTTTGAACAAATGAACTTAGTAGATGGCTATAGAGTGTTCCACCCCACAACATCAGAATACACATTCTTCTCAGCTGCACATGGGACATTCTCCAAAATAGACCATACACTTTTTCATAGACCATGCTTAAGTAAATGTAAAGGAATTGAAATTATTCCATGCATACTATCAGACCACAGTGCAATGAAATTGGAAATCTATGACAAAGGAAACCACAAGAACTTTATCAACACATGGAAATTAAATAGCACCCTATCGAGCAATTAATGGGTCACAGATGAAATTAAAGAAGAAATTAGACAGTTTTTACAGTTTAATGACAATGACAATACAACATACCGGAACTTGTGGGACATGATGAAAGCAGTCTTAAGAGGGAAATTTATAGCAGTAAATACCCATATCAGGAAAACAGAGCAAGCTCATATAAACAACTTAATGTTGAACCTCAAACTTCTAGAAAAAGAAAAGCAGGCTAAACCAGAAGCTCGTAAAAGGGAGGAAATTATAAAGATCAGAGCAGAAATTAACACACTGGAGACTAAAAAACAATACAAAGAATCAATGAATCAAAGAGTTGGTTCTTTGAAAGATTAAATAAAATTGACAAACCCTTGGCCAACCTTATCAAAAAAAAAAAAAAAAAAGGAAAGAAAAGACTCAGACACACACAATTAGGTATGAAAAGGGTGAAATTACAACAAACCCTGTAGAAATCCAGAAAATAATCTAGACCTACTTTGAAAACTTGTATTCTAATCAGATAGAAAATACAGAAGAAATGGAAAGATTCCTAGATACATATGAATTACCAAAGTTGAATCAAGATGATATAAAAATCCTAAATAACCCAATATCAATAAATGAAATTAAAGATGTAATAAAAAATTATCAACAAAGCAAAGTCCAGGCCCTGATAGATTCACTGCTGAATTCTACAAGAAATTTAGTGAGGATCTAACACCACTACTTCTCAAACTCTTTAATGAAATTGAAAGGGAAGCAATACTCTCAAATTCATTCCTGGAAGCAAGCATTACTCTGATTCCAAAACCAAAGAAGGACCCAACTAAGAAAGAGAATTACAGGCCAATCTCCCTAATGAACATTGATGCAAAAATCCTCAATAAGATACTGGCAAAAAGACTGCAGCAAATTGTCAAAAAGATTGTACACCATGATCAAGTGGGATTCATCCCAGGGATGCAGGGATGGTTCAACATACATAAATCTATAAATGTAATACATCATATTAACAGAGCCAAGGATAAAGATCATATGATTATCTCAATAGATGCAGAAAAAGCTTTTGACAAAGTCCAGTACTCATTCATGATAGGAACTCTACAGAAAATTGAAATAGATGGTCTTTATTTAAATCTGATAAGAGCCATCTATGACAAACCAACAGCTAACATCATACTAAATGGACAAAAACTGAAAGCTTTCACTCTAAAATCAGGAGCAAGACAAGGATGTCACTATCTCCACTCTTATTCAACATAGTCCTGGAAACTTTAGCCAGAGAGATTAGACAAGAGTAAGAAATAAAAGGAATAAAGATAGGAAAGGAATAAGTTAAACAATTATTATTTGCAGCTGACATGATACTCTACTCAGAAGATCCCAAAAACTCCACCAAAAGACTTCTACATTTAATAATCAGATTTAGTAATGTAGCTGGTTACAAAGTCAATACTCAAAAATCAATAGCCTTCTTGTACCCAAATAACAATCTCACTGAGAGAGAATTCAGGCAAACAACACTTTTCACAATAGCATCCAAAAAAATATTAAATACTTAAGAATTAATCTAATGAAAGATGTAAAAGACCTTTATATTGAAAACTATAGTACTCTGAAAAAGGAAACTGAAGAGGGTATTAGAAAATGGAGAGCTATCCCATGCTCTTGGGTAGGAAGAATCAATATAGTGAAAATGGCCATATTTCTAAAACTGTTATACAGGTTCAATGCAATCCCAATCAAAATTCCAATAGCATATCTTACAGAATTAGAGAAAAGAATCCTAAAATTCATCTGGAACCAGAAGAGACCTAGAATAGCAAAGGTGATCCTGGGCAACAAAGACAAAACAGGGGGCATCACAATTCCTGACCTGAAATTATACTATAAAGCTACTGTGATAAAAAGTGTGGTATTGGCAAAAAACAAACAAACAAACAAAACCAGACCCAAAGATCAATGGAATAGATTAGAAGATGCAGAAACAACTCCAGACACACTAAGCTATCTTATCTTTGACAAATGTGCCAAACACATTCATTGGAAGAAAGATAGCCTCTTTAATAAATGGTGTTGGAAAAACTGGCTTTCCACATGCCGAAGATTAAAATTGGACCCATATCTTTCACCATGTACTAAGCTAAAATCTGAATGAATTGAAGATTTCGATATTAAAACAGAAACATTAAATTTGCTGGAAGATAGAGTACATAAAACTCTTGAAGACATTGGTGTAGGCAAAGACAATGAATAAAACCCAGATTGCACAGGAACTATCAGAAAGTATCAACAAATGGGATCTCATCCTACTGAAAAGCTTTTGCACAGCAAGAGAAACCACCAACAGAGCCAAGAGACAACCCACAATCTGGGAGAAAATGTTTGCCAGCTGTCCCTCAGATAAAGGATTACTATTGAGGACATATAAAGAACTCAAAAAAATCAGTCCTCCCAGATTTAAAGGCCCAATCCAAAAATGGGCATCTGAGATGAACACACACTTTTCAGATGAAGAAGTACAAACAGCAAATAAATACGTGAAAAAATGTTCAACAGCACTGGTCATTCGAGAGATGCAAATGAAAACAACACTGAGATTCCACCTTACCCAGAAGAATGACTAGTAATAAGAAGTCAACCAGTAACAAGTGCTGGAGGGGCTGTGGAGAGAAAGGAACCCTTCTCCACTGTTGGTGGGAATGCAGGATGGTGTAACAACTGTGGAAGTCAGTGTGGAAATTCCTCAAAAAGCTAAGATTGGAAATTCCATTTGACCCAGCTATTCCCTTTCTGAGTATCTTCCCAAAAGAATTACAAAACACCATACCTCAGCAATATACGTGCACCTATGTTTATAGCAGTGCAGTTCATAATAGCCAGATCTTGGAAACAACCTACGTGCCCATCAACTGAGGAATGAACAAAAAAAGATGTGGTATTTCTATATAATGGAATACTACTCAGCTATAAAGAACAATAAACTGGACACTTTTATACTTAAATGGATGTGCTTTGCGAATATACTTATTAGTGAAATAAATAAGTCATACATGTCTAAGCATCATATTATTTCACTTGTGTGACACACTGAAAGAAAAACTATGTATATGTTTATGTAATATATATAAAAAAATAGTTAAGATGGTTAAAAAAAACCCACAATGGCCTCCTTTGTCATCCAAATGGCCTATCCAGAAGTAAATTCAATGCCTCCCTTCACTGAAAAAAAAGAAAAAGAAAAAAAAGAATTCTGCTGAGATCTTGATAGATATTGAGGTGAATCTATAGATAAGTTTAGAGAGAATTAATGTTCTGATATTTGTCCAATTCACATACATAGTCTCTCTCCACTTATTTAGGTTGTGTTTGAGTACTTTTGATCAGTTTTTGTAGTTTTTAGGATACAGATAATGAGTATATTTTGGTAGATTTATACGGTAATGTTACTTTAAGCTTTTTTGTGATGTTGTAACTTGTGTCTTTACAATTTGATTTTTGAATTGTTCATTGCTCATATATAGGCCAATACTAAATTTCTGTATATGGCTTTGTGACCTTGTACCATGACCTTGCCAAACCTGCTTGTCTGTTCTATTGATTTTTATGCTGATTCTTTGTAAATAATCTATAATCTACATTTAACAAACAAAAAAAACATATTTATGAATTAACGTAATATTCTTATTTTCCATTCAGACCCTGGATATCAAGATCCGTCCACTGTTAACTTTTGACCTTTGTCTGGGAATGTGAAGATGATGAAATAATAGAAGAAACGAGTACAAAATTCTGGTCTGAGACAGGATGCAGATGGCAGGGTAATGAAATACGCTGCCAGTGTGTATAATACAGGGCTGTGTTCAAGGCCTGCTTACACTCAATGAATCCAAGATAATCTCAAGATGTAGATACTGTCTTCTTCGTTCCCAAAGAAAGGCACTGAAGTTCTGAATCATTAAATATCTTAACCAAGATCTTTGGAGGTCATCTAGTCAACTTTCGGTTGTTTTTTTAAAAATTAATTGATTATTTTATTTATTTGTTTTTTGCGATACTAGTAATCAAACCAAGGGTCCCACACATGCTAGAGCAACAGCTCTACTACTGAGAGTTCCAACTCTACCCAACTCTTAATTTAACTTCTTTTCTTTTTTTTTTTTTATTGCAGTACTGGGGATTGAATCCAGGAATTTTACCCTGAATTACATCTCAAGTCCTTTTAGAAAATTGCTTTGTTTTGGGACAAGGGCTTGCTAAGTTGCAGAGTTTCCCAGGCTGGGGCGGAATTTGCAATCCTCCTGTCTCAGCCTCCCTAGTAGCTGGGATCACAGGCATACACCGCCACATGTAGCACTCTTACTCTCAGTTTTAACTCTTACCTATAGGCTAATATCTATTTCATGTCTCAGCTCTCTGTACTAAATAACCACAAACTTTTCTGTGAAATTGCTCACTTGTCAGTTTCTCCTGGGAGTCCCATGCATATCTCAAGTCACCAGGATGGAGGCTGAACTGCTTGGAATGTGAACAACACCAGTACCACATACTCTCCTTCCTGCCTCTTGCCTGGGGCAAGGGCAGTGTCATCTCCCTGGTAGCTCAGCCAGGAGTCTGGAAGTCTCAGACTGTAACAGATCCCAGCAAGTGTCTGCTGTGTGAGAGATTTAATAACTGAATGGAGGAGTGGGAGTACTCAACCTCAGATCTTTACCAGAAGATTAATTGGTCATAAAGTCCTACATCATAAATCTCTCTCAAATCCTTTCCCTTTTTCTGATCCCTACCTTACCTCCCTTGCTAGATTGTGTCAAGGCTAAAATGAGATTAATATACATGAAAGTATTTTGCAAAGAATAAACCTCCAGGGGAAAAAAAAAAGGATAATAACTCCCCTGGAGTCTCTTACTAAACTTACCAGCCCCAGTTTGCCTCTTCTTTTCAAGTTATGATTTTTTTCTTTCTTTTTTTCTTTTCTTTTCTCTTTCTTTTTTTGGTCTTTTTGAGACTGGGTTTTGCTATGCTGGTCAGGTTGGCCTCACTTTGTAGCCGAGGCTGATCTCAAACTCGCAGTAATCCTCCTGCCTCAGCCTCCAGAGTGCTGGAAATACAGGTGTGCGCACCATGCCTGGCTCTTTTCTTTCTGCTTTTTGTTGTTTTTTCCATCCTGTATGACTTCCAGAGGCTCAGCACTCAGGTGTACTGAACTCTGCTGGTCCTCACACATAAGCCTAATAACTCAGGCCTTTGGGGCCAGGAATATAGCTCAGCAGGCCTAAGCTCCTCCCTGGGAAGCACAAGGTGCTGAGTTCAACTCCTGGTAAGGGGAAAAAAAGAAAAAGAAGAAAGAAAGAGTAACTCAGGCCTTGTCCTCTAATGCCATTTGTCTCTGTTTTGTTTTTCTAAACTTGAGGTTGAACCCAGGGCTTTGTGCGTGTATTCAAACGCTATATCTCTGGGCTGCTTCTGGTTATTTCTTAGATTAAGATCTGGCTATCAAGAGGGCTTTAAATTCCTTATCAAAATGGAGAAGATATTCATTCAGCTTTTGTAGTGTCCACAGTACCATGAGCAATCTTAGGTACAGAGTAAAAGTACTTAAAAATGCTCACTGACCATAAAAAATGAAATCCTGGCCAGGCACGGTGGTGCATTCCTGTAATCCTAGAACTGAGTTCAAGCCCAGCCTGGGCAGCATAGTACCTCAATGAGATCCTGTCTCAAAATGAATATAAACAAATATTTATACTGTTGTTAAAATAATAATTATTATTATTTGCTTGTTTTTTGAGACAGGTTCTTGCTATGTATTTCAGGCTGGCCTTGAACTCACTATGTAACCCAGGCTGGCCTTGAACTCACCAATCCTCCTGCCTTACTCTCCTGAGTGCTCAGATTACAGGCATGCACCACCATGTCCAGGCTTCAAAATAAATATTTAAAAAGGGCAAAAATTTTTTTCAATCATATTTTTGGTACATTTTAGAAATACATAATGATCACATTCACCATAAGGAATTAGTACCTCTACATGACATATCTAGAATCTTTTTCCCCCCTCCCTTCAAGCCCTCCTCCACTCCCCCTGTAAAGCTTTGTTTCCATTTTTTCCTCCTTTTATCACTTTTTTTTTCACTTTTCAAAAGGAGAAAATATTTCACAAAGGCCTCAGGTTGAAGTTCAGCACCCAGTACTGCAAAGAAAAGGAAAGAAAGAAATCCTGCCATTTGCAGCAGCATGGATGGAGCTGGAGATCGTTATGCTAAGTGAGGTCAGCCAGGCACAGCAAGACAAATGCTGTGTGTTCTCACTTAGGTGTGGAACATAAAGAAGTTGATCCCCGTGGAACAGGAGAGTAGAGCAGTAGCTGCTAGAGGCCAGGGAAGGGAGAAGGGAGGGAGGGCTGGGGAAAAGCTGATCAGTGGGAACCAGGCTGCAGTTAGAAAAGAGCAAGAAGTTCTCTGTGTGTCGCTGCCCAGTAGGGTGACTACAGATAACAGTGACACCCTGCACCTCTCGAAAAGCTAAAAGAAAGGATTTTGAAAGCTTTTACCATAATAAATGACAAATGTTTGAGGATGCGTTCAACTTGATTTAAACATTACAGTGACAGAGGGTAGGGGCCGCAGGTGTAGCACAGGCATGAGGTCTAGGGTTTCATGCCCAGCACCACAAAAAACAAAATGAAGCAAAACAAAAGACAATGCACAGTGTATGTGCTTCAAAACATTATGTTATCCCATTAACAAGTACACATTTTTATGTGTCAGTGAATACATTTAAATACTAGATGCTTACCGACTGACAGATCAACTGTCCTCCGTCCCACGGGTTATAACCTGGGGCTAGATGGACTTCCAAGCTTCATGCAGCCATGGGGGAGCTTCTCAGAAGTGGCTGGATCTAGAGTGTGTGATGCCGGGATCAAAGTGTGTGATGAGTCCCCTGACTGGATAATGAGAAGACCCACCCTGGGTGTGTTACTCACCCTAAGGGATGGAATATAAGGGGTAGAAGAGGGTCATTGTGGTTGCTTGCTGCCTGCTGCTTTGCTGCCGTCTGTCTGCCATGAAGTGTTCCTCCTCTGTGATGCCCTCTCCCATGTCATCCTGCCTTGGGGCCAGCCAACTATGAACTGAGTTAAACCAACCTTTCTCCCTTTAATTTTGGGTGTCAGGTATTTTGTCTCAGCAGCATGAAAAGTAACTAAGACACTATCCAACTCCTCCTCTCCACTATCCTCAGCTTCTTTTTAAATACTATTCATTATTCTTTGAAACTTATTGTTTATTTTATTTTATTTTAATTATTTTTTGGTACTAGGAATTGAACTCAAGACCTTGGGCTTTCCAGGCAGGTGCTTATGCTGCTGAGTTATATTTCTGGCTTTATTTTTTTATTTTAAAGAGAAAAAATATAACAAAATTTCAAGACAAGGTAATTAGTGGGTAACAATGGTTAATACATTGCATATTGTTATCTTTAAATTAGTTACTCAGAAAAGATCTGCTCCTCCTGAGAACCTGCCATGTTGGGTCAGGGAGGATCCAACCAGAAGACAACTAGCCTGCCTTCCTGGTGAGTGTGTGACCAGTGCAGACTCCAGGAAGAGAAAGATCTGTGCCTCTTGAGAACCCACCACATTGGGTCAGAGAGGTTCCAACCAGAAGACAACTAGCCTGCCTTCCTGGTGAGAGGTGCAAGTTGTGTGGACTCCAGGAAGAGAAAGATTTGTGCCTCTTAAGAACCTGCCATGTTGGGTCAGGGAGGATCCACCCAGAAGACAGCTAGCCAGCCTTTCTGGTGAGTGGCGTAAGTGGCACGGACTCCAGGAAGAGAAAGACCTGCATCTCCGGTGAGCATACCAGTGCATGGGCTGAGAATCAATCCCCGCTCTGCACCCCTGTAAGCAACCTGCTGGTTTAGAGGACCAGCAAAGTTGATAGCAACTAAAGTACATAAAGCAACTAAATGCTTGTATTGTTTGGTTGATTTTGCAGGCCTGGGGCCAGCAGTCTGAGCATGTCTTGGGAGGATGACAGTATGCAATGTAGCAAATATGGGGGATTCCCTTCTATCTTGTCTTTGAGGCCCAATATTGTTCTCACTGTTTTGCTTTATTCTGATTAATTGTTTTGCTTTATTCAATATTCTGTTTTGGTTGGTTTTATTCTGTTTTGTTTTTGGTTTGATTTTAATATACCTGATGGAATGGTCAACTATTGTGAAGATAACAAGATATACTATAGTAGCTATTGTTTTCCTAGTATCCTGCTTTGAAGTTCTGTACCAGTTCTACTGCATTGTTTTGATTGACTTTGTTCTGTTATATTTTGCTGGATTTTACTATCCTTAAGATAAAATTAAAAAAAATTAGTTGCTCAGAGAACGAGATATCTGCCTTTAATAGTCCAAACAGTATTAGCAAAAACCTTTCTTTTCAATGAACTAAGAGAAATTAGTAGTATAACTATCTTAACTATCATATATATAACTGATCATATCTATTACATATATATTTATATAGATATATAAAATTTCTTTCAGCTTCTCACACTAGGTAGACAATACAATATTTACACAGGAGAGTCTGATTTATTTCACTTATGAGTATGGTCTCTAGTTACATCCACTTACCTATAAAAATCTCAAGTTTATCCTGCTTTATGACTCAGTAGTACTCCATTGTATAAAAATACCACATCTTTTCTATTCATTCTTTGGTTGATGGGTGTTTAGGTTGTTTCAAAGATCTAGTTATCACAAACTGTCCAGCACCATTTATTAAAGAGGCTGTCTTCTAGTGAATGTGTTTGGCAACTTTGTCAAGGATAAAGTGACTTAGTATGTCTGGAGTTGTTTCTGCATCTTCTAATCTGTTCCACTGACCTTTGGGTCTGATTTTTTTTTTTTGCCAGTACCATGCTGTTTTTGTTACAGTAGCTTTACAGTATAATTTCATGTCAGGAATTGTGGTGCCCTCTGCCTTGCCTTTGTTGCCCAGAATTGCCTTTGCTATTCTAGGTCTCTTCTGGTTCCAAATGAATTTTAGGATTATTTTCTCTAATTCTGTGAGATATGCTATTGGAATTTTGATTGGGATTGCATTAAATTTATATAACAGTTTTGGAAGTATGGCCATTTTCACTATACTGATTCTTCCTCCTACCCAAGAGCAAGGGATGTCTTTTCATTTTCTAATATCTTCTTCAATCTCCTTTTTCAGAGTACTGTGGTTTTCAATGTAGAGGTCTTTTACATCCTTTGTTAGATTGATTCCTAGGCATTTCAATTTTTTGGATGCTATTCTGAAAGGTGTTGTTTCCCTGAATTCTCTCTCAGGGAATTTGTTATTCGTGTACAGGAGGGCCATGAAACTTATTGTTTATACCAGGAAAATTTCTTTTTAAGAGATTTAAGAGTCTAGATTATCTGAAAGATTGGAATTTTTAATTGCAGATTGCTTAAATGTCCAAAGAGAGCCAGGATGAGAGTGCCGGAATCAGTAAAGCTATACATATATAGCACTTATAAATGTATGTCTAAGGCTCTAGGTAGGGGGTAGGCCAAAGATAAAGTGCTTACCCTAGCATGCATGAGGTCCTGGGTTCCATCCCCAACCCTACACAACAGTCAAACACACACACAACCCATACATTGTTATATGCATGGACCAATATGCCAAACAAAATGCATTATTCTGTATAACTAATATGCTCTTATAAAAGTTAAAGAAAATCCATACACCTAAAACAACTGAAATACTCAACTGAATACCTGAATAGCTCAACTGAAATACCTGAAACACACCCTGGAACAATCGTACAGTATAACTTTTAAGAAAAGAGTGTTAACATCTTCCTTTTTGTTACCCACTCTAGCTCATCACCCACCAAGCCTCATTGTTTCTCTCTGTAAAGGTCTTGTAAACGTGGCATTTCCTTTCTGGATATTGTCACCATTTCAGCTCTCACCTTGTGTGTCTCACCCAGCTCTATTACCTTGGTTTCTTAATTGGACCCTTGGCCTTTGTCTTACTGCCGTGCAGTTTACGCTCAGCCACAAATTAAACTGCACCAAACACTGATACCATCAAACCATTCTCCTATCCCAAACCCACACTTCCAGGGACTCCCCAAGTACTCACAGGACAGGCACAAATGTTTTGGCCAGATTTTCAAGGGCTTTTCAGTCTAATCCTACCCTCCTTTCTACCCTCTCCGACTCATCTTTACCGGGAATGTTGTAGGTTGCTGTTTGAGGTTTAGAGCTGTCATTCGAGATTTGCAGAGTTAAGTCTATGCACAATGGATGTAATCCGCAGGAGTAAGTCAAGAATTGCCAACCCTGTAAATGAGCAGCTGGAAAACTTGGGATATCCAAAACATCATTCAAAGTCTGGGAGAGATCTCAGTGACATGGGATTCAAAGGGGAACAGAAACAAACCTTGAACTTGGCTTAGGGAACTAGAAGAGTTACAGAAGGGAAGACAAGGAGTGCGAGGTCAACAATGGTCATCTGTGAGTTCAACTAGGATGTCTTGAATGAAGGGGACAGTTCAGGCTCTGACCACAGAGAATGCTGAAACCACCTAACAACCTCTTTCACTGGTTTGTGACTACCATCTGGTTTCCCAAGGCAGGAGTCCCAGCTGGGGCAGCCAGGCTGCCCAGGATGGCTGCCCTGCAGATGCAGGCCTCTGCCTTCATCTGTGCCTTTGTATAAGCAATCAGCCTTGGGGAACGTGACTGGGGTAGAGCACTCCAGCAATAATGATGACAGCTAACAGATGATGTACGTCAAGTTCAGAGCCTGAGCAACAGGCCCAGGGCCACAGTGAACCCACCAAGCATAACATTCACCTGGGGAAGTTGTCGGTGGGCAACCTGCTTCCCTCTAGCCTGGTCCTCTCCATTGCTCAGGGCTGAGTGCCTGGTGAAACTGCACCCCCAGATACCACACTGTCTTCATCTGGATTCCATTTCCTTTCCAGTGGCCCCAGTTTTTAGCTCTCTAGTCACTTTCCCCTTGCTCTGTAGAAGGTTTCTCCCACCATTCCCTCCTGATTTTATTCCTGCCTCCCCAGAATTATCTGTTTCAAGAAGTGACCTCCTCCAATTGCTCTTGTGTGTGGTACACGTGCTCAGCCAATGTCGCAGCCTCGGCAAAGTGTGTGTGAGCTTATATCTTCCTGAGGGCAGGAGTGGTATCTTCCTGTCTGTGTCCCCGGGGTCTAGCATCAGGCAATAGGAACTTGAATAAAAAAGTGCTGAATGCATTTCAGAAGATTCCAGAAACCTGCCTTTCTAGGTCAGCCTTCAACCCTGAGTTCCAGGCCCCAGTGTCCAATTTCTGATTGTCTGTACCTACATGTGACACTGATAACACAACCTTAATTTGGCTAATAATGAATTTTCTTTTCCATTTTAAATCCCCTTAGTTAATGGTACCATTATCCAAACAGCAAGCTAAGTCACATTTAGGGGTCTTCCTAAATTCTCTTTCTAATTAGTCACCAAATTTCATCTCCCCCTTGTTCTTTCATATTTGTCTGCCTCACACGTCTGGCCCTCAGTATCTCCCATTAGGATGGTTGTGAGAGTTTCTCTTTTTCTTTTTATAAGTCAAAACCTATGAATTTTATTTAGACAAAAGAATAAAAATATTTTTAAAGGACTGACTTAAACTTACGGTTTTTAGCTTCTCCTGTTCCTTGAACATGAAACTGCTTCCAACTCAAAGAGATTTAAAATAGGTAATTATTAAATAAACACTTTTTTCCCCTGCAGAAAACCACAGAGCCAAGTTTCCCCTTTTACTTCTAGTAAACCACATTAATTTCAGTTAAGAATATTGGCAACTGCATGAAACAGATTATCAGATATGTCAGCGGGGAGGTATGAGCTGTACAAAGGCATTACAAAAAGTCCCAAAAGGAAAATAACGAGACACAAAATAAAATAAGAGAAATATCAGCTATTTACAGCCTACCTCAGAAATGTGACTTGCAGTCTATGTTTGATGTAATACAAAACCAGAGGACATGATTCCAGGGGGGTTGCAGAGGTCGCTGGGGTCAGCCGGTTTGCGGGAGACATTCACTCTCAGGGAGAAACGCACCGAGAGCAGTGTGCTGGGATCACAACCGCGGCTCGTCTCCCTGCAGTTGTTTCTAAAAATGACACAAAGTGAAGGATGCAACGTCTCACAGAAATGCCTACATGGAGGATGAACTACTCAGAGTCGCAGAGTCAGAGGTGCAGGCGCGGGCACCGCCTGAAATCTTCTATACGAATGCATCTTCTAAGAGCCGGCTCGTGGTTTTTCACTTAACTTCAGATCAATCTTCCATCAGGTTTTTCTGTTTCTTTTTTTTTAAACTTCCCAGTCTCATCTAATATACATATCTGTGCCAGTTTTTATTCATTTCATTTTGTAGTTTGTGCCCTTTTAATAAACATGCTTGCATAGTTATATTACAATTCTGTAAAAATAAAAACAGATTATTTGTTCGATTTTTTATGATGGCTATGACAACTCCCTGAGGAGGTGGGAGAAGCCGCCTTAGCGCCTCACTCTCTGCACAGCTCTGTCCAGATCCTCACAGTCCTCCTGTCTGGGCTCGTTGTTTTCTGTCCCACTTCCTGGTTCCCTCTTCAGTGAGCTGTCCCGAACCCCTGTCAGTGCGTTTACGGCAGCTGCCAGGAAACCAACCGATTTACTGAACAGCCGCTTGGCTCCCTTGCACTTCCAGTTCCTTCCGTTGTTTTGTTGTTGTTATTGGAGTTTTTTGGTTGTCAGATACCATTCCCAGGCGTGAACAATATTGCCATTCACCCGAGTGTCTTCTCGCTAGCTTCCTTCAAAAGTGAAGCTGTCTCTCCAAGTTTGCCGGTATTAGCTCTGCCTGCTCCTGGGGTGTCCGAGATCTGTGCTGGCTGCCTCCTGCACCCCAACATTGGACTGGAGCAGCCACAGTGGATAGTTTTGTAATTGGCTACCCAGTCTAGTTTTGTTCTTCCCCAATGTATCTTCCATTGATACTGCTAAAGTTATCTTCCAAAGATAACTGCAAAAATTATCTTATACCAGTAAGCTCACCTGCTTCAGAGGCTGAGGCAGGAGGGTTACAAATTCCAGGCCAGCCTGGGCAATTTAGCAAGGCCCTGCCTCAAAATAAAGAATAAAAAAGTCTGGGTGTATAATTTTTGTGTGTGGTGGTGGGGACACAACCATTACCATATTCTCCTGCTTAAAACAAGCCAGTGGGCCCCCTACATATAGGATAAATTCAGAGTGGCCATTATGTCATGCAAGACCCTTTATGACTGGACTTCTGGTTGCTTCTCTAGCCTCTTCTCTTATCATGCCACTCCACCTGTTAGATCTCACAGTGGTATAGAACACCAGGACACGCCAGCATTCCCTCAGGTAGACCAGATGTTTTCTCCTTCACCTTTGCCCATGTGTGAATTTCTCCTGGTCCAGCCCAACCTTCCACATTCTCCCAAAGAACTCTTCATTCCTCACATCTAGCTCCAACATCACCTCCTCTGAGAAGCCTCTGGCAACCTGCACTAAAACAGAGCTGGCCACTTCTTGTTCTATGAGGCCATTGTACATCATACTAGTTGAATATCCCTTGTTGCAAATGCTGGGGACTAGTTAGGCTGTGGATTTTGAAGTTTTCTGCATTGGGGGAATATTTGTATGGACTTCACTTGGCACTAATATCACTAATCTGAAAATTCAAAATCTGAAATGCTCCAAAATGTGAAAATTTAAGCACTAGCTCATATCTCAGAGCACTTTGGATTTCAGATTGTCAGATTAGTAATGCTCAAACTGCACATGACCCCCCCACCCTGCATAGTATGTGCTCTGGGCCAGTGATTTGCTTCCTTGGCCCTATGGTGAATTCTGGAGGGCAGGGGTTGAATCTTACTTTTGTATCTCAAGATCCTTGCCCAGGACCCAGGAGAGGGCAATGACTTAACAAATGTTTGTTATGTCAGGTGATGGCAAGGAGCACGCAGGCTTGACACTATCCCTGGTTCTGTCACTTACCAGCATCTTTAACTGTTTCCTTATCTATAAAATGAGAATAAAATGGATGGTAAAATTTATGGATAGTAAGGACAGAATGAGAATGACACAAGTAAAAAGCACAGTCTTGGGGGTTTAAAACAGTACATGTCGGTCACTGCTGTTTTTATCCCTCAGGGTCTAGTGCAGTCTTTTAAAACTCTCTGTGACCTTCTCGATGGTTGTTTTCCTTGGTGTCACCTTCTATGAACAGCTACAGCACTAATTCATTTAAAATGGTCATTAAAAAATTTCACATTCTGATCATATTTTGATCATATCTACTTCCTAAGTTTTAAACTGTGAAGAATTCAAAGGTGTCATTTAGTGGCAGGTAGAATTCTAAGATGACCCTCAATGATCCCTGTCCTTTTAAAATCCCTTCCCCTCAGATGGAGGGTAGCATCAGTGAATGTGAGATTTGACTCCAGGACAAGGTTATGTTAGATGGCACAGCTGGCTCTCAACGAAAAGGGGCTACCGTGGGGCTGACTTCACAGTAAGTCACTTAAGGCCACTTCCTAGAAGCTGAGAGTAGAATAATGGTCAGCAGAGGCTGGGGAGGGGAGAAGGGAGGCATACTGGGTAGAGGGAGGTCCGTGGGTACTAAGTCGCAGCCACACAGTAGTGAGGAGCTCTGGTGTGCTGCTGCAGTAGCAGTAGGGTACTATCAGTAACAATAATGTAATACATGTTCCAAAAAGCTAGAAGAAAGGCTTTTTAATGTTTTTTGCCATAAAAATGGCGACATGATATATGTTTGAGGAGAGAGATGTGCTTAACTTTATTGGAACATTGCAATGCATACATTTATTGAAGCATCACACGGTATCTCATCAGTTAGTACTTTTTTTTTTTGGATACAAGGTGTCACTATGTAGTAAAGGCTAGCTTTGAACTCACTATGTAGCCTAGGCTGGCCTTGAACTTGTGAGGCTCCTCCTGCCTCTGCCTTCCAAGTGCTGCTGGGATTACAGGTGTACACCACTATGCCTGGCAGTAGGTATGATCTTTATGCATGATGAAAGTTAAAACAAACAAATCAACAACAACAATAACAAGAAGTTGAATTTACTGCAGTTGAAGGCAGAAAGGGAAACAGAGACTGAAGGTGCAAGATGAATGACTCAACCTTGCTGGCTTGAAGGTATAGGGAAAGGACTGGCAAGCTGTGTTCAAGACCCAAGAGTAACGCCCTGCTGACCATCAGTGAGGAAATAGGGCATCAGTAGCCACAAAGAGGTATATTCTGCCAAGGTAAACGAATAAGCTGATAAGCGGATTTGAGCTCAATTTGGCCAACATCTTGACATCAGCTTTGTGATACTCTGGGCAGAGAACTTGGCTCTGCCACGCTGAGACTCTGTCCCGCAGAGCAAGGTACCAGTTAGTGGGTCTTGGAGCCTGTGTCTGTGTGGTCACGTTTGTCATGCAGCAACAGAAAACTGAGATGTACTTCTTTTTAGTACTCTGATTGAGCAAGACATAATTTAATATTATATTTGATAAATATTAACTGAGAAAACATTAACAATTGAAATGATTTTATCGTATCACCATAAAGTCATAATGTCAACTAGCCTCGGGCTATTATTAACATAGAAAAAAAATTTCACAAAAAAATTTAATTTGAAAAATATCTGTCATGCCAATTTTATATTTATTAAATTGCTAAAAACACATTATTTTGGTGGCAATGCTCCTAAAACATGAAAGGAATCATTTGAAGCACAGATGTACCTAGACACACATTTTGTGTACCCAGGTGTTATATTTTAGTTTTAGGACACCAAAATCCAGATAGCGAAGATATTTTACAAACTCAGGGAATCATCAGAAGAATGTACAGGTAAAATATCTTTGTATAAATTACCATTACAAAGAAGAATTCTACATAAAAAAGCTATTTCCATGTCAGTGCAGAAGGAGCTTAGAAACAAATCTTTAAAAAAGACAAAAACGTTGAGCAAATGCTGTGGGCTACCCCCCCGGGGGGGGGTACATTATCTGTTAACACACTGAAAACTCCAAGAAGGCTGACGCTGGGACCCAGAACCACACTCAGGTGCCCCCCGCAGTGTAGAAGACCCAAATGGGCTGAGCTGCTGTCCAGTGCAATGGCAGAAGGCACAGAGGCTGCAGCTCCTCCGTCACTTCTATACCTAGCTTGCTTTCCCAGCTTCCCTCAGAATTTGATTAATCATCTGTGATTTTAAGATTTGATTTAGATCTTGGTCAGGAACCACTGGCACTAAATAGATTCAAGTCCTAGTCCTGTTACATAGTTGCTGAAGGACTCCTACAGGGTTATTTCAATATTCTATAACCTTAGTCCTCTTTTCTGAAAAGTAGGAAATGGAACTACGTATACAGATATGGTTGCTGTTAGGTGCCCAGAAAAAAATGCAAGGAAAGCATTTAGCTCAGTGCCTGGCACTGAGGAAGGGTCAGTAAATAGCACACAACTCTGACTTCCACAGTATGACTCTGGGAAGTCTTAGAACAAAGTGTCAATTAATTTCAATGCTTGAATAGTAAGGATTATGCCATAACATTCTCCAATAAAGCAGCTAGAAATGTCAATTCAATGTAGAAAAGAGCTTTATGTGTGTATTGGTTTGATCCTGTGTCCCCCGCAAGGCCTCATGTAATTTGGACAGGGCTGAGTCTGGGGTTTGTGATTCTTTTGTTGTCTAGCGCTGGGACTGGCAATGTGAGTGCTGCAGCCACCCAGGGGTAGAGCCGACATACGGTGTGTAAGGAAGGTCTCTCTTTCTCTCTCTCTCTTGCTCTCGCTCTCACTCTTGCTCACTCTCTTGCTGGTTCACCTTGCTGTTTGGTGGCCACCATGAATGGCTGCCCCGCCATGCCATGCTGCTTTGGAGCTAAGTATGGACTGAAACCTCCAAGAACTGTAAGAAATAAACCTTTCCTTCCCTAATTTGGGGCGTCATGTGTTTTGTCTCAGCAACGAGAAAAAAGTAACCAAGACAACATTCAACTTAGAAAAGAGTCCCTGTCACCTTCATGAACAATTTTTACTAAATAAAAAGTACCAAATACAGATGTTCCTTGACTTACAGTGTGGTTACATCCAGTAAACCCATTGTAAGCTGAAAAGATTGTAAGTCAAAAATGCATTTAATACAACCAAGTTGTTGAACATCATAGCTTAGCTTACCTTACACGTGTTCAGAATACAACATTAGTCTATGTCTTAGTTACTTTTTACTCGTTGCCGAGACAAAATACCTGACGCCCAAAATTAGGGAAGGAAAGGTTTCTTCTTACAGTTTCTCGGGAGTTTCAGTCCATTGGTTGGCTCCAAGATAGCGTGGCATGGCGGGGCTGCTGTTCATGGTGGCTGCAAGCTGCGAGCCGCAAACCACGCTGGCGAAAGAGAGCGAGAGAGACGGAAGCACGGAAGTGCAAGAGGAAGACCCGCCTTCCCTTACACTGTATCTCAGCTCCACCCCTGGGCGGGCACAGCGCTCACATTGTCAATCAACAAACCAATAACAAACCAATAACTCAGCCCCATCAAAATTATATGAGGACTTGGGGGGACATAGCATACCCCATACAGTCTGTCACTGGGCAAAGTCACCTAACATAAAGCCTATTTTATTAATAAAGGGCCAAATAATTCATCTGCTTTACTGGATACATGACACCGTATGGCATTGGTTGTTTCCCCTGGCGATGGGGGGCAGACTGGAGCTGGGGCTGACTGTGCTGCTCATCATACTGGGATAGTGTCAGAGTGTATATCCTTAGCCTGGGGAAAATCAACATTCAAGATCCGAAGTGCAGTTTCTATTGCATTTATATCACTTTCACAACCAGGGTAAAGTTGAAAAATTTTAAGTTGAATTGTTGTAAAGTCAGAGTCTGTTGAATGTAAGACTATCAATGCTGCCACATTATATTACACAGCACTAAGAAAGAAAAAAAATTCTGCCAATTAAACTATGACATGATGTTTTGTTATCACTTAAAATTTTTGTTTTATCTTTTTTGAAACTGCTCTTTTAGATTTAGGTTTTGGAAACATTTGCTACTCTTTTGCATACATAAAAAAAAATCTAAGCAAAATAAAACTGATTTAAAATACTCCTAATTTGTCTTTGAATTCTGAGTCCCGGCCTTCTGAATCACTGCTTATTCACTCAGTGCCATTCTTTGGGTATCAAAGGCCTCCATGATGGAGCATTTTGGAAGGGAATCTACAGGTCCCCAGTGCTTTTGGGGTTGTGTTCTTTGCTTGTCTAATTTTGATTCCTGCTTCAAGAATACAACCAACCATGTGATGATTTATCATTTCCAGTTCCTTTCCTGCAAATACTTGTTTCTCAGGGATTAAAATACTGCCTCACTGTTCTTTCTGGGATTTCTTTTCTTTAGGCCAGGTCTTACTTTATAGTGTAGGCTGGCCTGGAACCCCCTATGTACCCCAAACTGGCCTTGAACTCTCTGCCCTTCTGCCTCAGCTTCCAGGGTGCTAGGATCACAGATGTGTGCCACTAGGTCAAGTTTTCTTCTGGGATTTTTTTCTGAGTAACACTCAGTTTCCACATTCAAACACAGTGCTTCTGATGTTCTTGCACATGTAGGTAATGACAACTGTGGTCTGACTAATAGACTGTGTGACATCCTTGACCAGATCCTGAACTTCTGATGTTGGTAATAAGTTTATTGAGTCCTGAATGAATTGATTCTAGAGTTCAGTTCTGTTTGGTTATTTGCAGAAAATAGTGTTATTAATAATTGTCTTTGCATTGCATTTATTCTTTTTCTAGAACAGCTTTATTGAGATAAAAGCCATGTACTATACAATTTAGCCACTTACAGAGTAAAATTCAGTGATACATACACTCATGGAGTACACTGACAAAGTTAGCATAACTCATCATTCCAAAAAGAAATTCTGAAAGCATTAGCAGTTAGCATCCATCTCTTTCCACAGTTCTCCCCTTAGCAAACATTAATCTACTTTTTAGCTTCATGAATTTTGCCCATTCTGGATATTTCTTATAAACGGAATCACAACAGGTAACCTTTGTGACTGACTTCTTTCGCTTAGCATAATTTTCAAGGTCCATGTATTTTGTACCATATGTCCTTCTATTGTTGAATAATATTCTATTGTATGAATAATACAATATTTTATCCACTCTTCAGTTGACAGGCACTTGAGTAGTTTCCCCTTTTGTACTACTATGAATAATACTGGCATAAAACATTCATATATACATTTTTGTGTAGCTATGTTTTCATTTCTTTTGGGCACATATCTAGGAGTTGTATTCTGTTTAACCTTTCAAGAACTGTCACACTGTACTGAAAGAACAGTGGTACCACATATCAGGGATCCTATTTTTCTACATTCTTGTTCAATGCTTGTTATTTTCTGTCTTTTTGATTATAGCAATCCTAGTGGGTGAGAAACAATATTTCATTTTGGTATTGCACTTAGTTTTAGAGCATTTTCACTTGCATTTTCTCATTTGATCTTCACAGTATCTGTCAACATTCCTTTTCCACAGTCAAAGGAGTGAACATCAAGACTAATTCACCGACTCACTCCAGCCCGCTCAGTTAGTGATGGAATGTGGATCAGAACATAGTCATGCTTCTGGATTCTGAGGTTACTGCTCTCCTCCCACTCCAGGTTATTCCAACCTCATGGCTGCAACCTACCTGTAGTCAGGTAAATAATGATGCTGAATTAGAGGTAAAGTGGGGATTAGAGCTCTGGCAGAAATGCCATCAGGACATCGTACTTCCATACCACCTTAGACGATGTGACATTGCTGCTGACCTTCAGCAAGAGTTAGTGGCACTGTGTTGACCTACAGCAGCACAGGAAGATGGGTCTTATCTTGGGAAAAGGCCAACTTACAGACCGGGAGGTACACAGGCCATAAAAAAAACAACTGGTAACTGGGAACAGAGACCACATCTTTGCCTTCACAGCCTACGGGAAGAGGCTGTAACAACCAGGTTAGTCTCCATCTGGTGTTGTAATACTGAGGAAGAATCATTTCCTTGCTCTGCCTCTCTCCTTATAGACTTAGATGTCAGCCCCGGTTTGTAAGCTGGATTCATTAATTTTCATACTTACGAACTGAGAGAACTAAAGACTTTCTGCTTATGCTTACATTTTTAATTCATAAACTATCTCCTTTTTGTACAAAAAAAATCAGTATTTTATGAAATAATCCCTTTAGAGGTTAAGTGCTGTAGCACTACTTTACTCTAATCAAAGAAATTCTGCACATTGCTTCACCTCAGCTGAGCAGGGCAAAGGCCTCTAAATGAACCTTTCTTACCTCTCTGAGAATATCACCTGTGAATCACTGAACCATGAAATTCACTGAAATTGCAGAATGAAATAGGTTGACCAGTTTAGTAGTCTGCTTTTTCATCCTATAATAAAATATGTGAGTTTGGATAACTTTATAAAGGAAAGTTTTACTTGGTTTACAACTCTGGAGGTTTAAAGGCTCACATCTGGTAAGCCTTCCTGATGGCAGGGTACCAAGGCTGGACAGGGCATCACAGGCAAGAGACAGGGAGATCGTGTGTGTGCGTGTGTGCATGTATGCACATGTCCCTTGGTCTCTCTCTGTCCTTACAAAGCCACCAAGGACTCAATCATGGCGGTTCTACCTTGATAACTTTATCTAACTCTAATAACCACCGAAGGACTCAGCTCCAAATGTTATAGCTGGAGTAAGTCTTTATCCTATTCATCCTGCCCAGTGGGGATGCAACTTCAACACATGAATCCTTTGGGGACGCCCTCAAGCTATATTCAAAGCATAGTGGTCAGCATGTGCTAATTTTCTTGAAGCCAGGTGTTTTTTCTCTCCAGATTGTGTCCAAAAGATGTGTTTCCACTTTTAGTATGACAACAATAAAATGATGTTTCTGATAGGACCCACTTTCTACATATGCTGGTGTGGTTGAAAGGAACTGGCATTCTTTCCGCATTTAAGACACGTTAAGGATATCTCCTGATCTTGCTGACAGCAGCTACGACTTATGGAACTTGGCATTGCTTTTGTTTTTGTTGGACTTGCTTTTGTTTTTAAATTGAAAGTCAATATACAACAGCAAGACACAGTCATATCTCATAATTTTTAGTTTTTGTGTATTTCATTTCTAAATCTTTGCCTTTATATCTTTATAATTTTATTAAGTTATAATCAATATGCATATACTATTTTGTGTTTTGTTTTATTAACCTAATATTATAAATACAATGTGCATATGCTATTCTGTTTTATTATATTATTAATTAATACTATAATAGTAATATATTATATTAATGCTATAAATACTTTTCACTTTATATTGTTTTCATAAATGGTTTAGTGGCATGTATAGTTTTTGTCCTATCTGTTAAACTTTTCCCAATTACTGGACACTGTATTAGGATTCCTAAGAGAAACAGAATCAATATCTTATTTATATACATGTAGAGAGTCATGCGGCAACTAACAACTTTTTATTCTACAATGGACCACACATACGATAAGATCATACTGTCTAGTGATATGGTTGTCTTAGTTTTTGACAAGTGCACTCTATGGTGTCCACACAAAAACAAAGCAACCTACCAGTGTGTTTCTCAGAATGTGCCCCTTCGCTAGGCGATACATGACTGGATAGATGGTGTCATAACTATGGTTGCCGCCAGGCCACATCCTCATGCACAGGGCCTCTTGCTCCTTTTTATTATCTTTAGGACTCTTTCTCATGGGAAAAGAAAATTTACATTTACTGAACACCTATTGCATGCCACGGTCTAGATATGAATTATTCATTATTTCTCTAACTCCATGAGATAATACTTTTTTACTTCCCATTTTGTAGAGAAGAAATGAAAGCTGAGTGAGGTTAGACAGAGAATAGTGCTACTGACCCCACTGTGGGCACATGCTTAACTCCGGAGTTTTAGGTTTTTCATCTATAAAATGGGGATGATAATAGTACCTCCTGCACAGGGCTGTTGGGAGATAATGTCTGCGGTGTGTCGCAAGACCTTAAGATACAGAGGAACAGAACTGCTAGGCTGAATGCTAGCTCTCCAATCACTGCTGCATCACATATTCCAAGACAACCAAGAAGGCATCTGGTCTCCCTGCCTCCAAAGCTCATGCTTTCTCCCATTACAGCTTCCTCCTTCCTATGGGAGGGACTGAACATCTTTATTTCCCTTGCACTACTCCAAGCTTGTTTTAATGATTTTGAAGTGGAGGACACTGTTTTGTGTCAGTGCCTTAGATCACAATCAGCCTGAAGTCTCTGCTCTCATTAGCTGTTCATTAGAGATCACAGAGTCTTAGGCTAAGACTAGTCTTAGGCTCTGTGATCTCTAAGGGGGCCAGGAGTCTCTCTCTCTCTGTCTCTATCCCTCTCTGTGTGTCTCTGTCTCTGTCTCTTTCTATCTCTCTGTCTCTGTCTCCCTGTCTCTGTCTCTGTTTCCATCTCTGCCTCCTCTTCTCTCTGTCTCTCAGAGCTTGTGTCATTAGATGCTCAAGAGTGCTCACCAACGTAGAGGCCACAGTGGTTGTGATCAGCTTCTAAGCCTTCTCCTCTTTCGAGGGAGGCAGGCAAGGAAGCTAAAAAGGAGCAGTTATCTCAGAAAGGGAATTTGGCCCTGAGTAGGGCAGCTGCTGCTGGGACCCAGAATTTGTGTCTGCTGCCTTTCATTTGCCAGACCTGAAGCTACAGTTCAGAGAGAAACTTCAGGGGGAGGAAGGCACAGGCCAGAGCCAGGAGGATGAAAGCACTCTTCACCTTCCCTTTTCTTGCTCTTCAGCTCTCCACAGAAGGGACTGCCGTGTTTCCTCCGGCTGCCCTTGAGATAGCAGTGCAGCCAGTGGGGGTGCCCTGGGCACGGGGAGAGAGCTTCCGAGCCTCTCCCTGCCTTCCTTGGCTGGGTGGCTCAGGGTGACCTGCTTTTAAGAGCAGGATGCCATCACCTGTCTTCTACCTCACCCCTGCCCCTGTGGACTGTCACTTTCCCAGTCAGTGTCACCATGACACCAGGACTTCCTAAACTACAGTCAGAATAGAAAGCCCTGATACAGTGTGATCTATGGAGCTGAGAAAGGAGACAGGCAATTTAAACTTACTCAGCCGGGGCCTCGTACCTGGCAGTGTGCGGGGTCTTTCCACAGCCACCAAGAAACATTCATGAGATTGCCAGCTAGGACTATTCCCACTCCAGGAAAAGGGAGTCAGAATTTAAAAGTAATTTCTCAAGGCCACACAGCCAAGTATTTGGTGACATCAGAGTTTAGATTTGAACATGTTTAACTTGGATAAACGTGGGTTACTTCTCCCTGTATTTGGATGCCTTCTGTGGTTTCCCCAATCTATACCCTTCTACTGCATGGTCTCACATATAAAAACGTTTTAAAAATCAATCCAGGTGCTTGTAATTTTAAAATTTTACTTAAAGTCGAGAACTATGGTTTAAAGCAGCTGTCAGTGGGTTTACGTGCTCTGGTAACTTAAATAGGAACAGGCCAGCACTTTTACAGCAGCTCGTCCTCATGTGGTCTTAACAGCCTGACCCCAAGCAGGGAACTCGGTG
This sequence comes from Dasyprocta punctata, assembly GCA_004363535.1. Lineage (NCBI taxonomy): Eukaryota > Metazoa > Chordata > Mammalia > Rodentia > Dasyproctidae > Dasyprocta > Dasyprocta punctata. Next base: position 443 of record RJWM01025928.1, on the reverse strand, counting down.
TGCTGCAGGGCCAGGGACCAAGCAACCACTCCCTGGGCTCTTTTCTGCAGACAGTTCCTGATTTGAGGCTCCCATCACTGGCAAAGTTTGAAAAAAAAATCTTTTTTTCAGGTGGGGACTGAGGTGGGAGGTTCTGAACCTTCTTTTCTGGCCAACTACAGACTAACTAGCAAAGGCAGAGGGGTGGAATGAAGGGAACTCACATCATGCAGAAGAATAGTTTGAGGCATTCCCAGCCCAGGGTCCTTCCCTTTTTAGGAATATAAAGAAGATAAATGTTGTGGCATGGGGAGGATGAGACCATATTTACCCACGGGAAAACTGGCATATTATATTCCCTTGTTTCTGACTGAGTTCACACTTATGAGGTAATGCTGGTTGCCTTGGTTGACCAGAAGCCTGCATGTGTACAGTTTTATGTGCATATTTTCTTGATTTAAAAA
>RJWM01025927.1:0-28737 GCA_004363535.1 Dasyprocta punctata | reverse complement strand
CATATTTAATCAATCCAAATCAAAATATCAATAGCATATCTCACAGAACTAGAGAAACCAATCTTAAAATCCATTTGAAACCAGAAGAGACCTAGAATAGCAAAAGCAATTCTAGCAAAAACAGGGGACACCACAATCCCTGACTTGAAATTATTCTACAAAACCAACAGCATGTGCAGACCGCTGCCAGAGTGGGGACAGCCAGACCCAACCCTCTCTCCATGAGTCAGCACCATCCACAAACTGTGGAGGGAGAGAACCAAGCCTCACCAGGATGCGAGCCCCACCTGGAAACCATATCATTTTCATTGTTTTGTTGGGTTGGGTTGTACTGTCTCTTGTTTTGTTTGATTATGTTAAATCTGATGGCATGAACAGTTATTTAAAAGATAGTAAGACATATTATGGTAGCCATTTTGGATTTACCGTTGGCTTGTTTTGAAGTCCTTTACTGCATTCATTGTTTTGTTTCTATTGTTTCTATTCTATTCTGTTCTGTTTGATTTTTACTATGTCCAAAGGTATCTGTAGCTATTTTGAAGACAACAAAAGGCATTATGGTAACTACTGTTGATTTTGTAAGGTTTTGAAGGCCTGTATCACTTATACTGGTTTATTTTGATTAGTTTTATTCTGTTTTACTTTCCTTAGTTTTATCCTCTTTAAAATAAATAATAAAAAAATTTTAAAATAAATTATTCTAAAAGGTACCATGATTTAAAAAAAAGAAAAGAAAAAGAAAACAGACCCAAGGATCAATGAAACAGAGTACAATATGCAGAAACAATTCCAAACATACTCAGTCACCTTATCTTTGACAAAGGAACCAAACACTTCAACTGGAAGGAAGATAGCCTCTTTAATAAGTGGTGCTAGAAAAATTGGCTTTCTACATGCTGAAGGTTAAAACCTAGACTCATATCTTTTACCATGCACTAAACTAAAATGAAAATGGATCAAAGATCTACATATTAAAAGAGAAAGACTAAATCTGATGGAAAATACAGTAGGTGGAACTCTTGAAGACATTAATGTAGGCAAAGACTTTAGGAACAAAATCCTGATCACACAGAAACTATCACAAAGTATCAAAAACTTGGACCTCATTTTATTAAAGTTTTACACAGCAAAATAAACCACCAACAGAATAAAGAGACAACCCATACAGTGTTGTAAAAAAATTTTGCCAGCTGGACCTCAGAAAAAGGACTACTAACTAGAATATATGAAGATCTCAAAAAATAAAATTCATAACCCCAATTTAAAGACACAATCCAAAAATGGGAATCTGAAATGAATAGACCTTTCTCAGATGAAGGAATAGAAATGACAAATAAAGACATGAAAAAATGTTCAACATTACTCGTCATTTGAGAGTTGCAAATTAAAACAACACTGAGATTCCATCTCACTCCAGAAAGAATAGTCATTATCAAGAAATCAACCAATAACAAATGCTGATGGTGCTGTGGGGAAAAGGAGCTCTTCCACATTGTTGGTGGGCAGACTGGTGCAACCACTGTGGAAAGCAATGTGGAGATTCATGAAAAAATTAAGACTAGAGGTTTCATTCAACCCAGATATTCCCCTTCTTGGTATCTTCCAAAAAGAATTGAAAGCATCATACCATAGCAATATATGCACACCTATGTTTATAGCAGTATGGTTTGTAAAAGCTAAATGTTGGAAACAGCACAAATTCCCATCAATCAATGAATGGGTAAAGATCGTGTGCTTTTTTATACAATGGAGTACCACTTTGCCATAAAGGAGGATAAGCTTGAGATATTTCTAGTTTAAATAGAATGTGCCTTGAGACACACATGATTAAATATCACATTGTTTCTGTGGTGTGAGCAACTGAAAGTGTGTAAGTGTATAAGTCTAAATAAGGACCAAAATGTATAACACATATTGGGAAATGGGGAGAAAATGTTCAAACAAGAAGGAGAACAAGAGGGGAGGGGGAAAGGAAAGAAGGGAGCAGGATAAAAGAATACAAGGGAAACAATGAAAACAAAGCTTTTGAAAATAAGCAGGGCAAAAGAGGTAAACAGGAGGGAAGGGGAATAGGAATAAAAGAAGCAAGATATATCATGTACGGGTACAAAGTCCCTATGATGAATGATGATGAATGATGTCATTATGTGTATCTAAATGTACCAATAACATTTTTAAAAATGCAAAAAGAAAAGAAAGTGAAATAATTTTCAGGATTTGAGAATCCTCTAATTACTTGTTTTCACCACATCCAGTTTCAGATTCCCAAGGGCAATGCCTAGAAATCTCTAGGTTTTGTCCTTAATCTGTGGTTACTTTGTATACCTGAAAAAGCAGAACCTCACTGACTGTCCCACAATGAGACTACCCACTGAGTAGAAGCAGTTCCCCTAAGGGAACTAAGGTTGCCTGACAGGTACCCATGTGGGAACTGTCATCTCATCCTGGGAAACAAATTGTACCTAAGTGCTGATAACTCTTCCAGAACCAGGTAGAACCAGTCCTCAGAACCTGTCCATCAACCAGATAATGACTTGACCTGTGCTGCCACCTAGGCAAACCCATTGATTCTTGCTTTCGCTCCCTTGGTCTCTAAAAGTTTTGCCAGATTAATGGAGCCCAGTTCTGGTTGTGTCTGTGGATGACTGACACGTAGGCTGCGTACTAAGGAGGGAAGACTCACCCTAGATTGTAGGTAACACCAACCAATGGGCTTGCAAGGAAAAAACAAAGATGCCTTCCCTTTGGTTTTTCAGAAGAGCTCTGGTCTGTACCATTGCCTTTGGATGTTCTTTCAGGCTTCCACTGCAGACTCTTCCATGTCCCACTACAAGACCCTTCAGCTTTCTTTCATAGACTTACACCAGATTCTGCAGTGAGCTCCAGGCCTTCAACCTTCAACTGGATCAGTGATGCCAAATCTTTCAGAGACCAACCACCAAACTGCAACCCAAAACCCACTTATTTATTGCAAAGTGCCACCACTGCAATTAAACCTGAATACTGAGGTTTCCCACCACTGGACTAGATCCCTCTGCTCTCCAGCACAGGGACAGCTGTCTTGCCTTCTTCCACCCCTGAAGAGTGGAAGGATCCAGAGCCTCCCATTGTAAGCCTATCTAGTAAATCCCTGATATATCTTCCTCTTAGTATCTCTTAAAGTAGACTCAGAGAAACAAATATATTTTCCCCTAATATGTGGAATCTAAAAGAAAGAAAATAGTCATACTGCTAAATGCTGTCTACTCATCAAACTTGGCTACACTTGGGAGTCACCTGGGGCCTGGGGTCTAACTGGTCTGGGGTGAAAGTTGGACTCCTGATGTGACTGCAATCTGCCACCAAGGCTGAATGTTACCTCCAGGAAGCAGTTGCCAGTGGAAGACTGCCAATTCCCTTCCCAGAGTAACCTCTTCCCTCTTCTAGGATTTGGTTTCTCCTAGTATATCCTGCATAGCACTGTCCCATCTATTGAGGATTTACAGAATGATAAGATGCAGCTGTGTTGACCCACCTGCTTATTCATCTGAGGCATGCTGTCCTCATCTGCGAAGATGTATGTATCAAAATGGTGACTGTTATACCCTACAAGGGCTCACACTGGGCTCCCAAGTATGAAAGGTGAAACATTGAGTGGTTTGTGTACGTGTGCATGTATGTTTAGCAAATCATTTTGTTTAGTAAATCACTTTGTAACTATAGCCAGAAGCAAAAAGTATTAAGATTCAATTAAAAAGATCATTAATTACTTATGAATTTTAATGATTTTCCATGTAAATATATTCTCTCAGCTACAAAAAAGATACTTGTTCACTCTCATTTGAACAATATTTTTTTTTTTGTAGTTCATGATTGGGCCCAGGGAATGGTGGGCATGTGCTCTACCACTGAATAACCCTTTTCTATTTGTCAATGTTCAGGCAAGGTTTTGCTAAGTTGCCTGAGATGGTCTTGAACTTGCAATATTCCTGCTTCAATCTCCCTTGTAACTAGAATTTCAGGCATGTACAACCACGTCCAGTTAAAACAACTTTTTAAAAACATCGTCTAAAGTTCTCCTTGAGATAACTACTCTAAATATATTGGCATGCTGGCATATACCTGTAATTCCAGTACTTAGGAAGGTGAGGCAGGAGGATTGCTACAAGTTCAAGGCCAGCATGAACTACACAGCAAAACCCTACCTCAAAAAAATAAAAAACTGTTTAAAGACTATTTTGGTGAACAAATTTCAAGTCATCATTTTATGGGTTTACACATATTGTTTACATCAAGAGAAACATACTCTATCTCCTTTAGAGTTTGATTTGACTTTTTTGCTCATTCAAATCTTTGCCCATCTCTCCACGGTGATGCATACAGACTAGCAATATTATTTTTAATGATGTCACAGTACCCACCAACCTCCTGTTGGTGAATATTTGTTTCTTCTCCATTTTCTGCAGTTATGAACAGGACTACAACAAACATCCTGATGCTTGGTTATAAGAGGCAGTAGGATTCAGAGACTAGTATTTGGAATTGCATCTAGATTTCAACCCCCACTTCTCAACATCCAAGTTGTATGATTTTTGAAAAATTCCCATACCTCTCTGAGCCTCAGTTTCTTTACTGATGAAGTGGGGACAGTAACATCTCTCCTAAGAGTTGTTTAAACAATGCAAAGAGTGGCAAACACCTAGGCCAGTGCTTGTATACAAGAGGTGCTTGGGAAAGTAATTCTACTGGGCTAATAAAAACGGCACATAAATAAATGCCACTCCTGGTTTTTCCTTGCCCCTACAGCTGATCTCAAGTAAGCTGTCATCCACTTGTCCCAACTCTTCTCACCCTGTGCCAGCTGCCCACAGTAGGGACCCCATAATGTGCCTTGAGTTCAACTGACGTGTGTATCGTGGTTGTTGGGGCAAGGCCAAAAAGTCTGAGATCACAGAGATCTGGTTAGTAGTCCACAAACCTCCAGCAAGTCCTCTTACAGGACAGGAAAATGTTTTAAATTGTGGAATGCTACATGAATTTCTGTGTCATTCTTGCACAGGGGCTACGCTACTCTTCTCTGTATCATGTCAATTTTAGTATATGTGCTGTCAAAGCAAATACAGAAGATTAATGGTGGGATGAGATGATGGGTGAGTGAAGAGAGAGAGCAGGTGGGGGTGGCAGTGATGTAAATGATGTTATAGTGGAGTTGGGAATGATGGTCACAGTGGGACGAGGGACATGTTATCAAGAGAAGACGGTGGTGATGGTGGTGACAAGGGTGCAGGAGGTGTGGATAGCAAGGCTGTGGTGTGGAGGTAGAGAAGAAAGTAATCTGGGTTTTCTAGTGAGCTCTTTCAAAGTATGTGGAGGTGGCACTAAAGGTGAAGATGGCAATGTCAGAGATGCTGAGTCATTGTGGCAGTGATCACAAGGAGGTGACGGAGATGATGAGGACCACAGGATGGCAGGTGCTGAAGAGGGTAGGCGAGCAACCTAGATTGCTGGCCCCAGTTCCAAGCCACTAAAATGGAGCCAAGAAGGAAGCTGGCTGTTTTCTCCATTAGTTAGTGAAGAGTTAAACAGAACCTTCTTAACTTTTGCCCAAGTTAAGAACATCTGAAGACAGTATCTGAACCTCGAAACCTGGTTCTGGCAGCATTCCTGCACCTAGCTCTTCTCTGAAAAATCAGATACTCAGATAGTTGAATTTTCCAAGGTAAGGGGTAGGATGCCTGTGGCAGAAGGTGAAAGTTGTACCTCTCCCTGTTGCCACAAGGGGGTTGGCAGAGCTTCTCCTAGGAGTGACTTTTAGGGCTGAGGAAGAGGTATCCCTGGTCCCAAAGAGAATTACCCCACCACCACCACCAACACCACAAGTTTGAGCAGCCAGTGGGCAACTAAAGGGAACGGTAGAATGGGTTTTCCGCCAAGGGCTAAACACTACGGAGGTTCTCAGTGAAGGAGGGCAGGTTTAAGATTCCCTTGATAAAGTCATGTTCCACTTAGAAGAGAGGTTGTGGCCCTCCTGAAGAACCAGTGGGTGAATTTCCTGGTGGTGACACTACAAGGAATGCTACTTGTATTTTTAGTGCAATAGACAACACACCAGGAAAGCAATCAGGAGCCAAGGAAACTGCAGCTACATGTGATTTTATTTTATTTATTTATTTATTTATTTATTTATTTATTTATTTTGCGGCACCGGGGATTGAACTCACAACCTCGCACCTGCCTGACAGGCACGTAAGCCGCTGAGTCAAACTCCCGGCCCTGGTTTTTTGAGGCAGGGTCACACTGTGTAGCTCAGGCCGGCCTTGTGCTCATCTTGTAGCCCAAGCCAGCCTCAAACTCACAACGCTCCTCCTACCTCAGCCTCCCGAGTGCTGGGATTAAAGGCGTGCGCCACCACGCCCAGCTTCTACATGTGATTTTAAATTGCTTTGATCTATGGTATTCAAAGCACCCCAGCACCACAGTCAATGCCATACACAAAACTGAATTTCTTGGGGCAGATAATATTACTCCATTTTACAGGATGGGAACTGGGTCAGAGAAGTGTGTCCTCCCAGCATCCTCGTGGCTTACAGGCACAGTGGCAGTGGCTTGATAACTCGGTGTAGCTTGGTTTCCCTTTCTGTCTGCCCCACTCCTATCTGATCTAATAAGCTCCTGGCCCTCTTCTTCCTGTGAACTTCAAATGAAGACAGACCTGGGGTTTGGACCCTTTGCAACCTGGCTGAAGACTGTGACCTCTAAACTCGTACTGCCTTCCTTCTGCCCAAAAACAAAGGTTTGGGGTCTGTCATATAAGCCTGAGTTCTACAACTGTGTCGCTGCTGTGGGTTGAATTTTGAACCTCATAAAGGGTCCAGAAAGTCCTAACTTTTAGCATCTCTGAATGTACCTTATTTGGAGATGGGCTTCCTGACAAAGGAATCAAGTTAGGGTGAAGTCATTAGGGTGGAACCTAATCCAACATGACTGATATCTGTATTAAATGGAAAAAATGGGAGACAAACAGGGTGTCTTCACATCTTGCAAAGGCTAAAGTCATGAGCCAAGGCACTTCTAGAAGCTAAGAGAGAAGCCTGTAAGAGATCTCTCTGGAGCATCTTTACAAAGAGCATGGCCCTATTAATGCCTTGATTGTTGACTTCTTGCCTCCAAAGCTATGAGAGAACAAAATCCTGTTGTTAAGCACTCAGTTTATAGTGCTTTGTATGGCTATTCCAAGAAGCAAATATGCTACTAGTTATGTGACATCTCCATCCCTCTACATTCACCTCTATAAAATGGGAACAATAATGTACTGTCTCACAGAATTTGTAGGATATGAAGTATGAAAAAAAAATCCGTGTGAAATGCTAAGCGTGGAGCTTGATATGGAGTCAGCATCCATTACATGGCTAACTGATATGGTAACTGAGATAGCTGAGCCCCACCCTCTCCCTGTCCTTACACACAAACAACCTCAGGGAAGGGTTCTGCTGGGTGACACTTTTCCCTCATTCTCCTTCAGACAGTCTAGGCGAAGCCAGGCTCAGAGGTGTGTTTTTGTGGTCCCAACTACACAGGAGGCTGAGACAGAAGGATAGCATGAGCCCAGGGACTCTAGGCCAGCCAGGACAAAAGGTGATCCCTTCTCAAAAAAAAAAAAAAAAATCTATTACAACAGGCTCCATTGGAACAACCTTCCCCCAAATCTAACTTTGTCTAATAAGTAATGATATTTTTTAAAGCTTTGCTGTTGAAACATCACCCAGGTTTTGCACAGTTTGGGACAGCCATCAAGAAGTAGATGCCACAGTCATGGGTTTGTTTCCTGTAAGTTGTAGAGCTCAATCCAAGGTCAGAAAAAGCAAAGCGCCACTGACCTGAAGAACAATGGGGGATACGACACTGTCGAGGATGGCACCAGTTAAGATTTGTAGTTGCAAACAGCAGGATCCCTTGTGGTTAGCTCAATCTGAAAATTAATGTATTTGTCTGGAAAAGCACTGGCCTACCATGTGGGAGCTCTGAGGTCTATTCACAGCAACGCAGGAGGAGGAGGAGAAGTGGGAAGGAAGTGAGGAAGGAAGAAAGAGACAGAAGGAAGGAAAGAAAGAAACTGTTTATAATGTACTTAAACATAAGGCCAGAAAATAGAGACAGGAGCCACATCCCCATGACGGGATTTGCAGGAGCTCTTTCATGAAAGCTTCCTTGGCCCCATGGCTCAGTACGGCTGGTGCTTGGAAGTGGATGCAGAAATCGTAAGGTGGGCTTGGGTGGAGAAGAAAGGTGAGGATGAGATGACGGTGAGGGTCAGGTCCAGCGTCCTGGCTTCGTATCCTTGCCCTGTGGTCAGTCCCTTGCAGATGAAATGGGCTCACTCATGCATTCATTCCACAAGTATTTACAGACTGTCTCCTCCATGCGGGGAACTGTGCTAAGTATGGGGACAGCGCAATGACAAAAGCGAAGGCACGCAGTTTTTGTTCTCCTGATGCCTAGAGAACAGTGGCCAAGACAGCACTGAAATAAGTGATGCTTGGGGATAAAAAAAGGAGGTAGAATCTGCTGGGAAGGACAGAATGAGAAAGAAGCAGAGAAGGGGACGCATTTGTCAGAAAGCAAGAATAGCGCTGCCCTGGTGGCCTATAGAGGCCAGCACCTCACACCAGCACAGCTGGCCTCTCTGCGAAAGAAAGGAACTTGCCAATTGTCATTGTTGGTGCCCTTGACCTGAGCCCCACAACGCTTGATAGATCCTGGGCCATCCCAGGAATGAGCAACTGTACTCGTCCTAGCAGCCAAGGGACAGACAACTAGGAAGTGAATTCCCCAAGTGCAGGTAGAGAAGGCTCAGGAGAACTGCAGACCCACTATGCAGAGTGACGGCCTCAGTGTTCCCATCTGAGAAAAGGAACAGGTGGGGCGGCTCAGGTTATGTGAGCTTGTGGAAATAACCTTCTGCTAACTGGCTGAGGAGGAGGTGCTCAGCCTGCATTTCACAGGATATACTGCTACCTGCCTCCTCCAAAGTCAGAGCTTCAGTGCCAGGGTCACTGTGCAGGTGTAAGGTGTGGGGGGCCTGTCCAAAGGCCACTCCTTCTCTAGACCTTTCCCAGTGCTTCTGTCCTTGGCTGTCCCCATCTCATCGTCCTCCTTCGGGAAGCAATTCTACTTTCCTCACAGCTGCATTACGCCAAGATCTTGCAGAGCCCAGAGCTGTTGTTGCAGGAGTCTGGTCTCCCCTGCAGGGATCTATGAAAGAAGCCTCCAGGCAGAAGGCGGGGCTGCAGGGACAGGAGACAGCGTGCAGGCACCTGGGAGGATGGTCACACAGCACACTCGGCATGAAAAGCCACAGAAACAACCCACATGCTCAGCAATAATGAACAGGGGGGTTGGAGTGGGGGAAGTGCGAAACCTCCATTTGACAGCCTGGTTTCTAGGACACATCATTATTACTGTTAGGCGTGACAAGTAGCTGGTGAAATGGGAAAGAAGTTATGCATTCCCATTGAAGTATTGTGGGCTAATTGGGATGATACATGAGATTTGGTTTTTAAAACTCCAAGAAGAAAAAGAGGAAGATAAACAGTATTTTGCATATGTTAGTAATGGTTGAAGCTGGCTACTGTACACATAGAGGTTTAATATACCATTCTCTCTACATTGCACATCTTTACAACCTCCCACTATTTAAAAAAAAAAACTTGAAAGACTTGTGCTGTCATGGAGGAGAAAACATATCAGATTGTTAACTCTGACTACCTTGTAGCCATCAGCACAATGGAATGCTGAAGGGGAGTCTTAAAACCTTCTTTTTACATCTTTACATCCTTTTACTGGTTATAAGCATGTATTCCTTTTGAAATAAAAAAAGAGAGAAATATTTATTATAAAATATACTACAATTTTTGTAAATGTTTTTGTTTTGAGACAAGGTCTCATTATGTAGTTCAGACTGGTCTTAAACTCACCCTGTAGCCCAGGCTGGCCTCGAACTCACAGCAATCCCCCTGCCTCAGCCTCCTGAGTTCTGGGATTGCAGGCATGTGCCACCACACTCAGCAGTTGGGTTTTTTTTTTGTCTGTTTGTTTGTTTGTTTTTTGCGGCACCGGGGATTGAACTCACAACCTCGCGCCTGCCAGGGCAGGCGCTTAAGGCACTGAGCCAAACTCCCGGCCCTGGTTTTTTGAGGCAGGGTCGCACTATGTAGCTCAGGCCGGCCTTGCACTCGCGTTGTAGCCCAAGCTGGCCTCGAACTCACAACGCTCCGCCTACCTCAGCCTCCCGAGTGCTGGGATTAAAGGCGTGCGCCACCACGCCCGGCTAACACACTCAGCAGTTTTTATAAATTAATAAATACTATTCTAGAGCTGAACATAGTGGTGCACAGCTGTAATCACAGCACTGTGGGAAGCTGAGGCAAGAGAATCACAAGTTGAAATCCAGCCTGGGAAACTCAGTGAGACCTTGACTCAAGGTAAAAAATAAAAAGGGCTTGGGATGTAGCTTGTGACAGCCCTAGGTTCAATACCCAGAACTACAAAATCAATAAATACATAACTAATAAATGAGTAATTAAATAAATAACATCCCAGAAGAATATTTGTAGCCATTGGAAAATTGTAAAGATAAGACTCATGCTAAGAGAACGTGGGTGTCAATCCTTTGTAGCAGCTGACTTCGCTTTGCAGTGAAACCTGATAGGGCCAAGGGTGTGGCACCCGGAGCCCCATCCTCAGCATTCTTACTGGTCCCACCCCTCACTGTTCCACCCTTGCCCACACCATTACCTGTCTGGAAACCTCTAGACAATGAACCACTATAGGCCAACTGTCTAATCAGACATCAGCTGCAAGTTCCAGGGGTGACTCATGCTTCAAACCACTGGGAATATAAACATCGTGGTTCTACCGCAGCCTCCACTTTGATAATTCTCTATAATGATTCACAGAACTCAAGAAGGCACTTTGCCCACTGTTACTGTCATAAAGAACACAACTCAAGACACTCTCAAATAAAAAGATGTGTGGGATGGAGTGGGGGAGGCATCCATACCAGGTGTGCCAGGGCCGGGAGTTTGGCTCAGTAGCTTAAGCACCTGTCTGGCAGGGGTGAGGTTGTGAGTTCAATCTCCGGTGCTGCAAAAAGAAAAATATAATAATAATAAAAATAAAATATGATCATACTGGGTGTGCCCTCCTCCCAGTACATCAATTATGTTCACCAGCCTCGAAGTGCTCCAAACCCACTTTTAGCAGTTGGACTGAGGTTTCATCATGAGGGCATGATAATTCAACCATTGGCCATTGGTGATTGAACTCCTCCCCAGGGGCCCGCTGACCTCCCTGGAAAAGTCTAGGTCTCCAATCACCTGATTGCTTTCTCCAGTATCAGTCCTGCTGTGGGGCTCCTGCCTTCAACTATCTCATTAGCATACGCATAACAGGAAATGCCTAGGGTTTCTTTAAATTCCATTTCAGAGATGGAGTACAAGGGTCAAATATTTACTTTTTTTCAATTATTATTATACAGTAGCAGTATAAAGGCTGTACCAGCAGACACGCAGCAGGAAACTAAAAGTAAAAAAAGAAAGAAAAAAAAGATGGCATCTCTGCCTTCATTGCAAATGTCTCCCTATTTACCATAAAACTTTGGGTCATCTCCCTGCTTAGCTCTGCGAATAGGCATGTTAATCACATGTGCCTGTATGACAAGGTTTATTAGCCTTAAATTTACCCAGCCTATCTCATCCCCTTTGAAGACAGAAGACACCAACGTAAAAGTGACCAAGATAATTTTCAAGATTTTTAGAGGCATCTTATTGCCAGCTTGTACATTGTTCAGTTCTAGACCCTCTGCCTACAAATGCCTACAAAGCTCCAGTCCTTGTCCTAAACCTGTAGTCATCTAAGGAGGCAGGATAAGCAGAAGCTAGCAGCCCTCCCCTGATGAGGTCACCCACAAAGCAGGAACAATCACTCCCTGACCTGTTCCTCTAACCAGGAGTCTGCATCTCGCAGAAAATTCTTTCCCTCTCAAGAGAGACTGTTTCCTCCATGATTTCACAGAACCAGTTCTGAGAGTCATCAGCAAGACTACAAGTTGACCAGGATTACCTACACCACCAGCTCATGCAAACTCCCTGCCCCAGGCTTTTGTTCCCCTTTCCTACAAAACCACAAGACCCCTCAAAGTCCAATCCTGACCCCCTTTCCCCATGCTCCCCAGCATAGCGGTGCTGGCTGAAGTTCCCTTCCTGTCCTTCACCATTGCTCATCTTCTTGCTGCTGTTACGGGTCGTTTGGCTGAAGCTGTCTGGGGACTTCCAAACCAGGGACTTTTGCCTGAAAACAAATTTCATGTCTGTAAAGTGACAGTGTTTATAAAATCAACCCTCACTCCTTAGGAACGTTGTGGAGAGTATTTTAGACTAAGGAATGTAGTGTTGGGGCACAGTTATAATGTAGAAATGCATTCATGAGATGGTAAATTTATAGATATTTCATGATCAATTAGAGGACTCTGACCAAGTTGCTGTTCTGCTGTCTCTGGTAAATTCAGTTCACCCTGACAATGTCAGAGCAGTTGCCTATACCTCCAGGCACCTTGGGCTGACCTGTGCTCACTCAGTAAAAGCACTCTCTCTGGAGCATTCCTATATTATGGTAATGCCCTTAACCATTCTTATTAAGTCAAGGCTCTCTCTCCAAACAATTCCTGTATTACAGTAATGCCCTTAAGCATAGTCATTCTGTAAGAGCCTCTTCCCCTAGTTCCTGGAATGTTTCTATTGTTTCAAGCCTGTCTGTCAGTACATGATTTAATGTATGTAACCAATCATGTAACATTTGGTCACTTGCTTTGTACCTCCCACTTCTAATTCTATATAGACTAAACTTCTTCCTGATTCTGGGCGGTTGCTGGGGAAGAATTATCCCTCCAACAGTCCACTGGTGTAGAGATTAAATGCTGCCTTCTTATCTCCTCGGTGCAGAGCCTCCCTTTTGGTCTGGTTCGGTTTGGCTTGGCTTGGGAAATTTCCCGCAACAGTAGAAGACTCCAGGCAGTAAATGATAAATAACACACATTCCATCATCACTGTCACACCTAGGTCCCACAGGGCAAGTTTAAGTCTGATCTCAGGTCTGATAGAACGATCCCCATTTCTCCACAGCCCAGAAATAGAGAAGAAAACTAGAGGAGCAGACGAAACCCCAAGTCCCACCCTTGCCTTTCTTCCGAGCCTATAAGTACATTCAAAGAACTGAGACACAATCTCCTTTCCCTACCTTATCGCTCTGCACCTGCCCATGAACCAGCCCCAGATGGAAAGAGTGGTACTCCTGCTATGGAAGGCGAGGCCCCAGGGCAGAGGCACCAACAGCCCGAGCCGCTCTACCTCACGATGGCGGCAAACTCACGGATGGAAGATGAAGCTCAGCTCGGGGATTTCCTGAGCGCAGCGTGTCCTGACCCGAAGAAGCTGACGTTCTCCAGGGAGACAAGGAGGGGGCAGCGCAATCTCTTCCCCAGCCTTCTTTTCCTCCACCTAAAGATTTAAGAGATTGTACCCTGAGCTCAGGTCACAGAGAGTCTTGTCTCCTGCTCAGGAGAGCCAGAAAAGCTCACTTGGCTCCAGTATCTAGACATCTTAGGGCTGCCCGGGAGCAACAAATTGAAGGCATCTGCTCCCTCTCCCCGCCCCTGCCCCAGTGCTCTGGGCTGGGTCACATTACTCAGCTGGAAAACTGACCGCTTTCTGAGATGGGGTGTGGCGGGGTGGACATGCTGGGCTGGGCTGGGGCAGGGGCGCACCTTGAGCTGTACAGCCTGAAGCTCTTCCCGGTTTGAAACACCATTTCCTGGAGGGAATGATGACAATATAGCAATCCCACCACTACTGACCTGTGCGGTCTCCTCCACCATAAAATACTGCCACTTGGGCTATTGTGGGATTGAAGCAAAAAAACGATTATCAAACTATTTCACTAACTGGAGAGAACGCTGTGTTACCTATCAGGGTTTAATTTTTAAATTTTCTCTTTTCTTGAAGAAGGAGGCAGGAAAATTTTGGAACCACTATAATGAACAAAGTATACCAGATTTCTGACAAAACCTGTCCTACTATATTTCTTTTAAAAATTAGTTTGAATTTTATTTCAGTTCGTCTTTTCAGTGCTAAAAATCTCTTTGAGGCCCCTGTCTATGCTGGGCCACTGTGAGTGGTGAGGGACACTTACAATTCTTAAAATCCCATTGCTTTACAGAGAAGAGCTGCAAAATATGCTCTCAAGGCCTTCGGAAGAGGAGGCGTGAGGGTGTAGCTCAGTGGGAGAGCATGTGGTTAGCATGCTCAAGGCCCTGGGTTTAGTCCTAGCATCAAAAAAATACAAAGTTATGGATAAACTCATGTCTAATAATATATTCATAGATATTTCTCCTTATAAGCTGTTTGTCAGGAACATCTATGAAGAGCTCTTCCTTGCCGTTTTGCTTTCTCAGAGCATGAGAGCTCAAGGCAGTCAGACTTTCTACATGTCAGCTTAGGGATCCACGCAGATGGGTTCACACAGTACAATTACTCCATTAAAAGCCCCTAAAAGCAAAGCGTTTTATTATTTTGAATGAAAGAAGTCAAACTGAGTTCTTAAAAAAAAAAATCCATCCCCTCGTTCCCACTCAAATTCTTAGTATTGCAACAGAGAAAAAGATCTGTGAAGTCTTGCCGTTCCCGATGTTCAGTGTCTGAACTGATCTCCAAATTTCCAGAGAAGCTCTGAAAATATTGAAACCCTCGCTTAGAAGCAGCCAAGTGTGGCACTGAGCGTTTGAAAACATGGTCGGGGAGCAGAACCCAGATTGCCTGGAGACGCCTCCCACGTCCTTCCCTGCTTTCTCCAGCTCCTCAGTTGCTGGCTACATAGAAGTGCACAGAAGCGAACTTCAGACTGCAGTTTGGGGCTGCAGATGAGAATGACAATCCTGGGGACAGTGAGCAGAAGAGTGAGAGCGTCCTGACAATAACTGGGGTAGCCACGAGGACAGGGCAGCACTGCCCACACTAAGAAGCCGCTCATGGGAGCCTTGTGTGGACCACAGCGAATGCTTCTTGATGCTGTTCAGTGTAGCTTTACCTTCTAAAGTAAGTGTGACTCTTCCTATGAAGTCATAAACCCATTATTTCAAACTTTAAAAGATAAAGCAATATACAAAGACTTATATTATCCTTTCCATGATATTGAGACAAATAGCTCAGAGGTTCTGGATCTGAACAAGTAAAAATAAAATGGAGAGCAGCAGGTCTATTCTCCCTTGGGGCCTTTTCTCCAGTCCATTCATCTTAGAGATCAGAAAATAAGGCCCAAAGGGAATGCTCAAGGTGTCCTAGACTCAGGTCTGCACTAGCTGAGACTGAGACTAGTATTTCAGCGAGGGCAGGAGTACTGACTTAGGGGACAGCTCCATTGTCCCCACCAGCTTCTCCGAGATGAGAGTCCAGTTGCTCTGAACTTAATTTCCTTCATAACAATTCCACCTCCTCTAACTGCCTAATAAACTCCCTGTACTAGTCTCAAAAGATAAGTATATTTGCCCTAGTATGTGGAATCTAAAAATGACAGCAAAATCAATTCTTGAATTCCTTTTTAAATGAGGTTACACTTTCAAACTTGGGACTTAGGGACCCTGTGGGTAAAGCCTGGGATCCCCCATTTGATTGTAATCTGTTACCAAGGTTGAATATTGCTTCCAGGAAGCAATAGCTAATGGAAGGTTTCTTTTTTGCTTCCTGAAGTAGCCCCTTCCCTCTACTGAGATTCGAGTTTTCCCAGTATATCCAGCATAGCCATAACCTGTCCATTGAGGAATCACAAGAGGGTAAGGTAAGGTTGTGTTGACCTACCTGCTTATTTGTCTGAAAGATGCTGACAGTTATGGCTGGTGTCTAGTTGTCCCCCCAGAGCCTCATGCAGTCATAGGAGTGGCTTTTTCAGAGGTGACTGGATCTAGAGTGTGGGACACTGGGATAAGTGTGTGAGCTGGTGTATAGGTTTGATCCTGTGTTTCCCCCAAAGTCTCATGTAATTGTGGCATGGACAGGGCTGAGTCTGGCATTTGTGATTGGTCTGTTGTCTGATGCTGGGATTGGTGATGTGAGTGCTGCACCCACCCAGGGGTGGAGCTGACATACAGTGTAAGGAAGGCATATCTTCCCCTCTCTTTTCTCTCTCTCTCTCTCTCTCTCTCTCTCTCTCTCTCTCTCTCTCTCCCCCACCCCCTTGGTCACTCTTTTGTTGGTCGCCTTGCTGTTTGGCAGCCACCATGAATGGCTGCCCCATCATGCCATGCTGCCTTGGAGTCAACTAAGTATGGCCTGAAACCTCCAAGGACTGTAAGAAATAAACCTTTCCTTCCCTAATTTTGGGTGTCAGGTATTCTGTCTCAGCAATGAGTGAAAAGTAACTAAGACAGCTGGGTTTGGGATGTGTGATTAGTAAATTAGTCCACTAACTGGTTTGGCATGGTTCTGGGTGTGGATAATGTAAGGCTCACCCTGCATGTGAGTGCTAAGCGTGGGTGGCCGGGATAGGATATAAGGGGCAGAAAGAGACCTGCTGTCATCACTTCCTGCTTCTTTGCTACTTCACTGCTTTACTCCCTTCTGCCTGCCATGAACTGTTTCTCCTCTGCGATGCTCTTCTGCCATCTCACCCTGCCTTGGAGCCTCTACAAACTATGAGCTAAGTAAATTTTTCTTCCTTAATTTAAGTGTCAGGTATTTTGTCTCAGCAATGGGAACAGTAAGTAAGACACTGATCTGATCAAGGAAATGTACTGTGGAGGACAGCCACATCGCCCTCCCCCAGACCCAAGTGAGACTATGCTTACCTATGAGCAGGGCAGGCTGTATAGAGGTGACTTCCCTAAATTAAATTGGCTTTCAGATTAATTAGTGAGTCTGGCAGAGGCTATGTGTGTATCTTCATGAAAGCAGGCATCTGATGATGGACTAACATAGTTGAACAACAGTGGCCATGGCTGAGCTCAGAGAGAGGAGCTGTGATACCATAATGCTAAGCTATGAGATAATGTCTCCACTGAGGCCCACATGATTCCAAAGGAAAATTCTTTCCCAGAATCGGCTACAAAGCAGGCTACTTGCTAGCTGTAACCTAAATCTGTCTGTCCCTGTCCCTTCTGCAGGAATGCTTTCCTCCCTCTGTTACAAGCCACCACATCCAGCTGCAATCCCCTCACCATTTTTCTCAATGAATGAATACCAAGGTTCTGGGTGGCCATGGCCTTTAGTTCCCCAACAACAACTGGTCATCCCAGATCCCTGCCTGTACCTCTGTTTCATCTTTTGCTTTTTCTTTCCATTGCACACCATAACACTGGGCAGGAGATTGGGGACTCATTGCAGGGGTCCCTGGTAATTGGCACTGTGGAAGGGATCTCTGATGATGTATCAAAATGGTGTTTGGTGCATCTCACAAGAGCTGACACAGAGCTCACAAGAGCTTTGGGTGTCCAAGGCTAATTGTTAAGGGGTGTGTGAAATTTAACAAATCAGTTTGTGTGCTAACCAACCCAGATGTGAAGGTATTTACATTTTCTAGTGGGTGAGGGGTACTGGGAATTGAATCCAGCTCTCATTGAACTACATTGTCAGTCCCTTGTTTTATTTTGAGACAGAGTCTAAGTCACTAAATTGTCCAGGCCGGGTTTGAACTTGCAATCCTCATGCCTCAGCCTCTTGGAGGGCTAGTTACAGACATGTGCTACTATCCCAGGCCAAGGGTATTTAAAATAAGATTCAGCCAAAGGAATCTGTTTCTTTGTTTGCCAGTTACTCCTGAATATTAAAGGTTTTTGTGTAAATATATTTTTCCATAAAAATGACACTTGCTCATTAAATAATTCTAAAATGTTCTCTCTCTGTCTCTGTCTCTCTCTCTCTGTTTCTCTGTCTTTGTCTCTGTCTCACTGTGCTGAGAATTCAACTTAGGGCCACACATATATTAGGCAAGTGCTCTACATTTGGCTCTATCTGTACCACTTCTTTTCTATTTTGAGACAAGGTCTCTCTGTGTGGTCCAGGCTGGCCTGGAATTTACAATCCTCCTGCCTCAGTCTCCCAATTAGTGGAAATATAGTAGTGCATCACAACATCCAGAAAAATAAAAAGTTTTTAAAATAAAAATCTCCTGAAACTTTACCAGAGATACATACTCTAAATATCTTGGAGAATAACACCTAAGTCATTATTCCGTGGTTTACCTATAGGACCATATTATGTCTCTGCATGGAATTTGAATTTTTGTTCAACAAAATTCTGGGAATCTCATCATGGTGATGCACATAGACTGACAATATAGCTTTATGACTTCACAGTAGCCCATCAGTCTCCTATTGGTGAATATTTAAGCTTTTCCTTAGTTACTTGTAACTTTAAACAACGCTAAAACAAATATCCCAATTCTAGATTATAAAAGTTTAGGGTATGGTATTGGATCTAGATTTGAGCCTCAGTTCCCAAGTTACAGGTTGATGATTTCTGAGAAATTACCACACCTCTCTGAGTCGTTTTTTCTTTTCTTTTTTTTTAATCTTGAGCATTGGTCAACTTTTATTAACATCTTAACATGTTAGGTGACTAAAAAAGAAAATTGGACAAACTCAGAGCAGTTCCAAAGCCTCATTTAAGTGGGAAACAGAATACTTACATAAGAAACTAATTGGGTTTTTTTAAAGAGCCTGAAGGTTATTTTCATAAGGTCATAAAAATATCATGTCCATGTCAATTATTGAAGGCCAACTCTCTCCAACAGAAAAGGTATGATTACAAAGCAAGTTTTAAGAATACATCTGGGTCTAATATTGGAAAAACAAGGTTATGTCCCTCAACAAAAGTGTCCATAGGCACAATTACTATGACAACATGATATGGTGTCACCAAAGTCCAGACGTCGTAAATTCAAATTTTAAAGAGATCCTGTCCATGTACATAAAATTCACAGAGATAGATAATATATAGTTTAGCCATTTCTTCTGAACAAAATGTTTCTTTTTAATTATTATTTTAATGGTACAAATTTATAGAATTCGGTGACTTTTTCTGCCTGTAACCTGCTGTGGCTCTAAAGATGCTGTCAGTTGGTCCCCGGAGCCACCCTGCCGCCTCCACCTGCTCCCTCCACCTGCAGTGAGCGCGTCTGCCTCCACGCGGTGCGCTCCTCCACCTGGGAAGAGTTTCCTGAGTCTCAGTTTTATCATCAGTGAAGTGGGGACAGAACCACACTGTTCCCATAGGGTGTTTAAATAAAGCGCAGTGAGAACTGTGCTTGGAAGTGGTGCTTAGAAAAAAATAGATTATAAAAAGAACACATAGGTGACACTCCTTGCTGTTCCCTACCCCTGTAGCCAATTCCAAACAAAAAGCTATCCAGACATCCCAACTGTCCCCTCGCTGTGTCAGCGGCCCCCTGAAGGACCCCTGCAAATGCTACTTCTACAGTAGTGGTTGTTGGGGCAATGCCAGCAATTTTGACACCACAGCGACGTGCTTGAGGTCCCGAGACCTCCAGCGAGTCCTCGTCTAGGACAGGAAGACTCGGAATGATGATGAGATGATGGTAGTGAAGTCCCTCTTGTTCATACTATTCAGTGTAGTGTGATTACTTAAAATTAAGGTGATTGTTCATATGAAACAATAAACTCATTTCAAAATTAAATAAAATGAAAGACAAAGAGCTATATCTTCTCTCCTGGAATGTTGAGACAATTGACTGGAAGGCTCTGGATGGAAGCAATAGCAACAGAAGACAGCAGCTGCTCTGCTCTCCCTCTGGGACCATGTTGTCCGCCCTACTCATTTTACACACGGGGAAACTGAGGCCCCAAGCAGTCGCTCACCAGTCAAATGTCTGAGAGTCAGGTCTGCACCATCTGAGGCTGAGGCTGGTGAGAACACTAACTCAGGCTGGATTCCATAGCCCCCGCCGGCTTCTTCAAGGTGAGTGGTCTCACCTCCACAGAGTCTAGATTTTCTCAGTTTATACTTCTTTACTTGTTGTTGTTGTCTTTTTGAGATGTGGTGTCACTATGCAGTTCAGGCTGGCCTTGAACTCAGTCTGTAGCCCAGACTGACCTTCAACTCAGAGCAATCCTCTTTCCTCAACCTCCTGAGATTTTTTTGCCTCAGCCTCCCAAGAACTGGGATTACAGGAATGTGCCACCATGCCTGGCATTCAGTTTATACTTCTTGCTATAAGAAATGAAAGCGATGCCAGGCATGGTGGTACAGGCCTGTAATCCCAGTACTAGGGCAAGAAGATCACCGCAAGTTCAAGGCCAGCCTGGGCCGCATAGTGAGTTCAAGGCCAGGTTGCACCACAAACTGAGAACCTGTCTCAAAAAAGACAGGCAAAGGCAGTGGCCTCGAATCAGGGAAGTAAGACCCCTTCTCTTTCAGCTGCAGGTGTAGGTCCCACCGTCCCAGCCCTAACCAATCACTGAGCTCCTGACCCCCCACCCCCAAGCTCAGCAGCTGCCTTGCCCCGTGCCTGGTGGGCATGAGAGGCTTGGGAAAGACCTCAAGTGAGTAGGAGGTTAGGAAAGGCGAGCCCTAGGAACCACAGCTCAGGGGAGGGGCCTGGTTCCCACCAGCCGCCTGGTCACTTCCACCTCAGGGAAACTCTCAACATAGACAGAGGATGGGGCTTGCCACTGGTCACCATCCATTCTGGGGGGATATTGGGGCCAAACTTCCAAGATGTCTATTTGGCTTCAGTCTTCACCAGATTTTAATTTGCATTATGAGCAAAATACATATTTTGTTTTATAAAGAAAGCAATACACAAATACATAAAGTTAAAAAGTGAGTGGAAGCTGAGTGTGATGGCACACACCTATAATCCCAGAACTCAGGAGGCTGAGGCAGGACGATCACCTCAAGTTCAAGGCCAGGTTGGACTACATAGGGAGACTTTGTCTCAAAAAAAAAAAAAGAAAGAAAGAAAGAAAGAAAGAAAGAAAGAAAGAAAGAAAGAAAGAAAGAAAGAATCTTCTGTTTGTGCACACTTATAATCTCAGCAGTTGGTAGACTGAGGCAAGAGGGTTAAAAGTTTTGAGTCCCATCTGTGGATAGCAAGTTTAAGTTTTGGCTGGGGAACTTAGCAAGATTTTCTCTTGAAGTAAAGACTAAAAAGGACTGTGGATATAGCTCAGTGTAAAGGCTCTGTGTCTGGCGCTCTCTCTCTCTCTCTCTCTCTCTCTCTCTCTCTCTCTCTTTGTCTCTCTGTGTCTCTCTCTCTCTCTCTCTGTCTCTTTCTCCCCCCTCCCATTTATAAAGTGGTGTCTTCTCTCTTCTAGGATCCTAAATTCAGGCTCTTCCAGTATCTTCAGCATGGCTCTGTCCTGTCCACTGAGCATTCACAAGAGGATAGGATGCAGCGTGTGCTTACAGGTCTGAAGGGTGCTGTCTTCATCAAGGATGATGTACTTAACAAAATGTGGCTTGTTATGCCCCACAGGGGCACACGCCTGGCTCCTGAGTCTCCAGGCCTTAAGGTCAAGGGGCATATGTATGTTTGTGCAGGGTTTAGTAAATCACTGGGTGTGATAACCACATGTAGATGCAAAAGAAGTAAAAATAAGATCAGCAAAAGAGATCAGCTTCTTTATTTGCTGAGTACTCAAGAATAGTGAAGATTTTTCATGTAAACATATTTTCCCACTTAAAACATTATGTTTGTTCACTGTCATTTAAGTAACACTAAAATAATTTTTTGTTGTTGATGGGGATTAAAGCCAGGGCCTCGCACATGGTCAGTAAGTGCTCCACCACCACATTATATCCGTGGTCCTTTTTCATTTTTCACTTGGAGACAAGGTGCCAGCTGCCCACAGTGCGGGCCCCTATAGGTGCTGTCTTCACCAACACCTCTACCATGCCCATGAACTGGAACACTTTATCCGTGGTGGTTTTAAGGCACATAGAGACCACAGTGGTGTCTGAGGTCTGAAACCTCCAATGAGTCCTCTTCCAGGACAGAAAGCTGAGGTGATGGGTGGGGGGAAGGGGAGGGTTTATAAGGATGCTGCTAGGGATGCAGATGAAACTGTTAATGCTGGGATTGTGAGAATTATCACAGCGGAAATGAAGAAACTGCTGCTGAGAGGTGGTGGGGATAAGGGTGCAGGAGGTGTGGTCAGCAAGCTTGTGGCTGGTGGGGACATGGGAATAAAGAGAAATAACAGATTATTCTAAAAAGGACTTTTAAAATAAGTGAAGTTGGTTGCCAGGGTGAGATGGCAACGCGACCTTCACAGAGGCTGGTCGGGCTGGCAGAGATGATGAGTCGTTGTGACAGTAATCACGGAGGTGTCAGATAAGAAGGCCCACAGGATGGCAGACGTTGCAGGGGTTGAGTGAACAATCCGGCTTACTGGGTCTGGTTCTAGATCACCAATCCTGCAGCTAAAAGAAGAGCTGAGTGTCTTCTCCATTAGAGACAAAGGTAAAGAGCTGAAAACCTTCACAATCTTAGACCTTGACAGACCTGAGACCCTGTTCTGAAAAAACAGGTTCTAAAATAGTTCAATCTTCCAAGATAGAGAAGTAGGATAGCTGAGGGTGAAGGTAAGAGAAGCACTTTCCCCAACTGACACCAGGGGGCAGGCAGAGACTTTGTAGAGAGTAGGTGTTAGGGCTGAAGAAGCATCTTGGATCCCCAAGAGTAAGGCCTCCCCACAACACCCAGAGGCCAGAGGGTCAAATAAACAGTATAGTGTTATGAGAGGGTTTTCCTTAGGGGGTGAACTGAACTGATGCGCTCACTGAAGCAAGAGAGGTTTAGGATCCCCCTGTGAATGTCTGGGACCCATTAGAAGGACTGTGGCGCACCTGGGCACCAGGGGAACCTCCTGGGACCACTTTCCAGAAAGCAACAGTACAAGAAATGCTGTTTTGTTTTGTTTTTTGTTTTGTTTTGTTTTGTTTTGCTTTGTTTGTGCAATAGGCAATACATTGGGAAAGCAGCCAGGAGCCAAGATAACTAAAAATATAGGCGCAATCAGGTAAGTTGCTTTGGTCTTTACTGTTAAAAAGTGTTCCAGCAACATAATCAATGCCAGCCTCAAATACCCAATTTTTCAAAAACTGTCTGTGAATTTCTTGGGAAGGATATCATTACTCTATTTTACAGAGAAGTTAACTGGGTCAGAGAAGTGTATCCAACCTTACCTCCTAGGGTCTATAACAGACTTACGCTCCAGTCACAGTGACAGTGGCTTGGTAACTCAATCTTACTTCGCAGCCTCCTCTTCCCTTTCTCCTTCCACTCCCCCACCTTGACATGAACTAATAAGCTCCTAGCCACCTGCTTCCTAAGAGGCCCCAAAAGAAGACAGACCCGGTGTGGGAGGTATCAACATCTACAGTCCTACTCGAACTCAAGGAAAGATAAGCCTGGATTTGAAACTCCTCAGTTGCTAATGCAACCCTAATTGGAAAACTAACCATAATCCTAACACTAACCCTAACCCTCACCCTCACCCTCACCCTCACCCTAACCCTAACCCTAACCTTAACCCTAACCCTAAACCTAACCCTAACCCTAACTCTAACCCAAAGGCTACAGGAGACCTCGAACTCCAGTACCTCAGAATATGACCTTATTTGGAAATGGAGTTTTTGAGAGTAGAGTTAAAATGAAATAATTAGGGTGGGCCCTAGGCCAACATAACTGATGTCCTTATTAAAAGAAAGTAATGGTAGACAGGGTTGTTTCCACAACATGCAAAGACTAGAGTTATGTTGTCATGAGACAAGAAACTTTCAGAAGTTAAAAGAGAACCCTGAAACATTCTTCTCTGGCTCCTGTAGAAGAGGCCTGGCCTTTGATCTCTGACTTCTGGACTCCAAAGCTGTGAAAGAATAAATTCCTGATGCTTAAGCCTCTCAGTTTACAGTCCTCTGTTGTGCCTGCCCCAGGAAACAAGTACACCAGCTATGTGACATCTCTATGCCTCTGCTTCTACCCCTGTAAAATGAGCACAATAATGCATAATGATGCACTGTCACTGACAGAATTCTTAGGAAATGGAGATTAAAGAAAATAATATGTGTAAAATTCTAAGTATGGAGCCTGGTATGTGATTAGCTGTCAGTACTTGGGTAGTTTTTATTGAACCGAAATAGCTGTGCACACACGTGTACACACACGCACGCGCGCGCACACACACACAAACTGTGAAGCATCCAACTGAGCCTTGTACTCCCCGCTTTCTGTCAGGAGAATCCAGGCAGAGTGGCTCGTTCCTGCAGGCCCAGCAATTTAGAAAGCTGAGGCAGGAGGATCATTTTGAGCCCAGGAACTCCAGATTAGCTTGGACAATATATCAAGACACCCCTGTTAAAAATCATTAAATAGAGAGAGAACAATGGCTGCAGCAGCAAACAAGCCCAGTCTGGGAGCCAGCGCCATGCTTGAGCCATGACTAGAGGGGGAACAGCCAGA
Organism: Dasyprocta punctata; assembly: GCA_004363535.1. Taxonomy (NCBI): domain Eukaryota; kingdom Metazoa; phylum Chordata; class Mammalia; order Rodentia; family Dasyproctidae; genus Dasyprocta; species Dasyprocta punctata. The sequence goes on along the minus strand of RJWM01025927.1, from coordinate 4,233 downwards.
CCCCGGCCCCTTCTGGTACGTGAGTTGGCAAACAGGAAGTACCAATTGCCCACCCCCTCACCAAGCGACTGCGCTTATCCGGAGAAACACAGGCTGTAACGCTAGCTATCGAGGTGAAATGCAATTGGATGCCTGTGGTGCTTTGGTGTTTCACTAACATTGCAGGTCTAGGGCCAGTGGTCTGATCATAGGTTCAGAGGATATCGCTACACAGTGTGCCATCTAGGGGGGGTCTCCTTCTGAGGGTTGCAGCCACTGTTGATTCCCTATGGTCTTGTTTTGAGGTCCTATACTGTTTCATTGTTTTCTTGGGTTGGGTTTTATTCTCTTTTGTTTTGTTTGATTATGTTAAATCCCATAGCAGAAGAAGCTATTTCAAGGATAGCAAGATATATTATGGTAGCAATTCTATTGGCTTGTTTTGAAGTCCTTTACTGCATTCATTGTTTTGTTTTTATTGTTTCTATTCTATTTTGTTCTGTTTGATTTTTACTATGTCTGAAGTTATCTGCAGCTATTTTGAAGACATCAGAAGACATTATGATAACTGTTGTTGATTTTGTAATGTTTTGAAGTCCTGTATCTCTTATACTGGTTTGTTTTGATTGGCTTTATTCTGTTATATACTCTTTAAAATTAAAAAAAATCATTAAATAAAACCACCACATTTTTAAAAAATGGTACGAGAACAGAGTGGAGGAGAATACTCTGCTCCTAAATCTGACTTGGTCCAAGAAGTAAATATAAGAAAGCTTTAATGATGAAGGGTAACTCAGGTTTTGTGTGGCTTGGAATTTCAGAATAGCCACCCAGAAGTGAAGCCACTGTGGTGGGCTTGCTTCCCATAACTGTAAGGGCTCAGTCTGAAGGAGGAAAAAGGAAACTGTCACTGCCCTGGAACCATGGGAAGGAAATACCACCATGTTTGAAGACGGTGCCAGTTAAGGTTTTAAGTTTCAAAGAACAGAATTCATTCTTGGTAGTTTAATCAGGAAATGAATATATGGGCTGAGATTGTTGCTCAGTGGTAGAATACTTGCCTAGCACAGGCAAGGTCCTGTGTTTAAGCCCCAGCATCAGAAAAAGAAAGAGAGAGGGAGGGAGAGAAGGAGGGAGAAAGAGGTAAAATGTACTTAAACATGCCACAGAGACAGAGAAAGGGAAAATGTCCAGCATCACAGGAGTTGCAGGAGCCCTGACTACTGCTCAGTACGGCTGATGCTAAGAACTGGATGAAGTAAAGGAAAAGGTCTGGTTGCAGAACCCCACCTGGAGTGCAGAGAGAGGGTGAAGGCCTGGATGGGGTGAGGTGGAGCGCTAGGCCTAGAGTTCTGGCTTCAGGTCCCTGCCCCTATAGTCAGACAGAGCAGATGAGATGAGCTCACTCATTCATGCACTGCACACATATTTACAGGCTGTTTCCTATGTGCCGGGGACGGCCTCAGAGTCCAGAACCTTAAGGCTGCACGGTCTGTGTCATCTCACTGTTTGTCCCTGCTGATGCCCTTACCCTGGCCCGTGCACACACTGACATATCCTAGGCAATCCCAGAAATGAGCTGTCGTGGTTCTCCTCACAGCCAAGGGACAGACAGGACTGAAGGGAGTTCACCCAGCCCAGGTGGCAAAGGCTTAGGATTTTAGACCCATGTTGCAGAGTGGCCACCTCAGTGGTCCCATCTGAAAAGGGGGAGCAGCAGGTGGGACAACTCGAATTATGTGCAGGGCACTTGTCACAGTGACTTTCTACCAAGCTGCTCGAGGCGCACATGCTCAGTCTGTGGCTTCGCAGGACACCTGCCACTTCATCCTCTGAAGTCAGGAGAGCCTCACTAGTGTGGCTCTGCAGGTATGATGTGTGTACAGCCTGCGGATGCCACCCCCTCCCCAACCTTCCCTCTCACGCTCGGCTCCCCTAGCCTTACCCAGGCCCCAGGCCCTCCACCCACAGATGCTGGCTCCATCCTTCTCCAGGACGGGTTCTGCTTACCTCTGCAGCCACCATAAGCCTGGGGCTGGCACTGAAGCGGAATCCGGACTGCAGAGCCCTGCAGGGACTCACAATGGGAGGCTCCAGTGGGGCTGTAGGGACGGGAGAGAGATGACTTCCACCAGGAGAGGACACCGTGAGTCTGCATGGTGAGCAGCAGTAATGGCCTGTGTGTCCAGTAGTGGAGAGCAGGGAGCACGGGGGTGGAAGCGTGGCTCTTCCATCTGATCACCTGTTTCCCGGGACATTCATGTTGTTAGGTGTGACCGTGATATGGTGATCATGTGAAAACATCTATGTCTTCACTGGGTATTTATGGTTTAATTTGTATAATGCCTAAGACTTGATTTTTAAAGCTGGAGTGGAGGGTAAGATACACACAAACAGTATTCTTCGTAGGTCCATAATTATTGGAGCTAGATAAGGGGTCTAGAGAGATTTATTGTATTATTTTCTTTACTCTTCTGTGTCTTTACAACTCTGCTTAAAAGAAAGAAAGAAAGAAAGAAAGAAAGAAAGAAAGAAAGAAAGAAAGAAAGAAAAGAAAAGAAAGAAAGAAACCAAACCTTTACACATTGTGCTGTCACGGAGGAAGACAGGGAAAAAAACACACCAGTTCATTACCTTTTTTTATCTTTTAAAATTGGAAAGAATGCAATTTTTATTTACTATATTTTTTTTATTTTGGTACTGGAAATTTTGGTACTTGGGACCTTGAGCTTGCCAGGCAGGTGCGGTGCCACTGAGCTATATCCCTGGCCAGAAATGGAGTTTTTAGGGGAATCTTAAACCCTTCTTTATACATCCTTACACAATTATAATAAGCATCAATTCCTTTTGTGATTTAAAAAAACGATTTTCATAAAATATATTTACAGGGCCAGGTGTAGAGGTACAGGCCTATAACCCCAGCACTTGGGAGACGGAGCCAGGAGGATCATCTCGAGATCAAGGCCAGCCTGGCTACATAGTGAGTTCAAAGCGAGATCTTGTCTTAAAAAAATCACAGTTTTGCAAATTAATAAATAATATTTTACAAGAATATTTGTACCCATGTAATAAAAGTCTGTAGTATTTTGTGAAATAAGAAAAGTCCCGTGGTGACACCTTATTTTTATAAAATGCTAGGAAAGTGTAGCAGCCAATCCTTCCAGACCTCACTTTTAAATGGGACCTGGCAGCCTGTGGGTGTGGAGCCCCGGTCCGGGCTCAGCTTGTCACCGGCCCCAACCCCTCTGCTTCCACCTCCGCTCGCCCTGCTACTCTTTGTGCCCACGAAGCGTTAGAGGAGCCCTACACTGCCTGTGCTCTGGGTCTCAGCAGTGCCACTCAGGGGCTCATAGGACACCCGGGGCCAGTCCCAGGGCCACTCGGAATTCCACTGCACTGGGTGTGTAGCTGTCGGTTCCGCCACATCTCAGCTTCGGTGATTCGCTAGAAGAACGTACAAGATTCAAGAAGGCGCTTCAACTGCGGCCACTGTTTATTGTAGAGGACAGAACTCGGGGAGAGCCCACACGAAGAGATGAGGAGACACGTAAGGGAGGGGCTCGTGCCCTGTCCTGGACATTGATGCATTTACCTGCCCCGAGTGCTCCAAACCCACCATTCAGGGGTTTTGTTGAAGTTTCTTTTAGGCATGATTGTTCAACCATTGCCTTTTGGTGACTGAATTGAGTCTTGGGGACCCAGTCCCCACTCTGGGGAGGTTGAGCAGGAAACTTGTAGCCAATCCCTGTCTGTGGGGTTCCTCCTTCAGCCTTGCTATTAGCATACAAATGACAGTAAATACCTAGGGTTCCAGGAGCCCCATTCCTGGGACGGGGACAAAGGCCAAATATTTAGTTTTTAGTGCACTGTAACTGGGAGTTAGAGTTAGATGCCCAGTGAGTAACCAAAAGCAGCCTTCATCTTGGCATTTTTGCCTCAGTTTTTCTGGGGAAGCATAGTTATTTTACTATTGTTTCTTTTCTTCTTTACTTTTTTTTTTTTTTTTTTCTCTCGAGACAGGGTCTTACCACGTAGTTCAGACCTGTGTAGCCCAGGTTGGCCTCAAACTACCAGGAATTCTCCTGCCTCAGCCTCTCAACTGCCAAGATTACAGGCATGGGCCACCACTCCTGGCTTCATTGTTTCTTTAAAGGCCACATTGCAGTTAAGTGATAAGTCTGCAGTAAAACATTTACTTTCCACCTTGTAAATTAAGTACAAAACTATACACACCACCTGATGATCTAACTGCTA
>RJWM01025926.1:0-28713 GCA_004363535.1 Dasyprocta punctata | reverse complement strand
GTCTCCAGCAAACACTCTACACGCAACTCCCAAAATGTCCAGCCTTAGTCCTGCCGCTTTGCTGGTCTCGGGCACTGGGTATCCAACACACTTGTCCATTAATCATTCCAGTTTCCCATTCAGCGTGTGAACACTGTGAGAGCAAGAAGCGCATTTCCAAAGCACAGGTTGAACAGATGCATCAGTTAGCAGGCACTCCCCAGTCAACAAGCCTGCTTTCTCTTGAGAATAGTTCCACACAAAGCCGAAGCACAGACAACATGAGGCAGTCTCCCGTGCACTACAACCCCACCACCTCAGGGTGCAAGCTCCGCTCTGTAGTAGTTCAGAGGGAGGAGAGATGTGTACAAGTGAAAGCAGCCTGAGAGGACCTCGTGGAGGTGACAGTGAATCCAGGGTTCAGGACACAGATAACAGCGCAGTTCACATAAAGGGGAGGTATTTTAATATAGACACTGCTTTTATCAAAGTCCTGGTATGATGAACATACCCATGGAAATATTTGGAGATCGAGCAGATCCTAATAACTGAAAGAAGACAGCTCATGTGGACCAACATTAAAGCAGGCTGAATAAATTAGTCAGAGACCAGATATCAAGGGCCATGAATGCAAGGGGACCATTTCAGACATGAAGTCTGTTGTAGCTAATGTTACATATCACTGTAATAAGGCATACTGTGCCCAGAAATTCATTCATTCTTCTGGATGTTTCTATGAGTGTATTTCTGCACCAGATTAGCATTTAGATTGGTAGACTCCATGAAATAGATTGTCCTCTCAGTGTGGATGGACCTTGACCAATCAGTTGAAGACTTAACTAGATTAAAAAGGCTGACCATTACCCTCCCTCATATGGAGGATTCCTGCAGTCTAACTGCCTTCTGGCTGGGACATCTGCTGTTTCCTGTCTTCAGACTTGAACTGAAACATACTTTGTTCCGGAGGACCTGAGAGCCCTTGTACTGGAACCACGTGATCCACTCTGTTGGGTGCCAGACCTTTGAAAAGGAATGGAACCATCTGCTGTCTGGGTCCCAGGGTAAGACATGGACAGACCATTGCTCTGCGGCTCACCCGCTCACCCTGCAGTCCTTGGGACTTGCCAGGCTTCTTGCTCCTGTGAACCAATACCTTATACATGGAACCTCAGTTCACATACCTAATTTGTTCCACTATTCTGGGGAAGATGGCTGTGGTAGTGTTGATCACCCACCATAGAGTTTGTGAATGAAAGTAAAATTTTGCCAAACAGTTTTATTCATGAACCAAATTATTCAGGGACAGAAGAGTTTATGAACCAAGGTATTGCTGTACTAGCAATACCTGTATTTCTTATTGCTTCTGTATCTCTAGAGGGCCTGAGCAATACAGACGTTACCATTACATCCTTCTCTTTAAAGGAAGGGACCATAGAAGATCTTTCTTCATATGCAAATCTTCAGGCCACTCTTTGGCCTCCCAGAGGTGGTGGTGGTGGTGGTGGTGAAACAGAATGACAGAGAATGCTCAGTCTTATACAGAGGAAAACACATGAAAGAAATATTTTCTGCAGTACTTGATAACATTATTTTAGATTCTCTCTCTCTCTCTCTCTTTTTTTTTTAGATAATGCACTCTATTGTAAAATGCTCAGCAGATATTTGAATGACTGGATTTAATTCTAATTTTCATAGGGAAGCTGTGGAGCTAATGTTTTCAGTTACCTTTATGATCTTGTTCTCTATTACAAAAACCTATGGCCCTCTTCAGTTACAGTTGAAACATTTACAAAAAATCGAAATGGTGATATGTCTCTTTTGCATCATAACTGGTGTAGGTGGCCCATTACTGCTTTAATCAAAATTAGTCGTGCATTCCAGATGCACAGCCTGAGGCAATTACAGATTTTAAGGAATAGTGTCACAACTCTGCACTTGGACTTCCCTTTTTTAAAGAAAATTCTATAAATTCTTACAGAACCCCTGACTCCCTCTGTGGTCCATTCCCTTTAGGAAGCTCAGAAGACACTGGCCTTGACTACAGTCTCTGACCGTGTTCTTGTTAAGCCAGTCCCTACTTATGAAGTTACATTGCACTTTAAGGCTGGTTGTTACAGTGAGATGCATAGCAATGGTATTGGCAGAAACATTGGATTCTTTCCCTACACACAAACTGAGTTCCTCAGGGCTAAACAAAGCTCTTACTTTACTTTAAAGTTGGAAAATCTCTCACTAATTCCCTGGATGGTAGAGGCAAGGGAACAGCTTCCTCTTTAACACTGGCAGCAAGGCTACTTGTGTGAAAGTCAATTAGTGAAGAAGAGAGAGCAAACCAAGCAAAACTATGAAGGAGGGAGGACAATTTAAATAATGCCACGCTATTACTTGAATTGTGTTGGAGAGGGCAGTTTTCCAGGGTTGGTGGAACTCTAAGTCTGGTAAGGACAGTGGTGAGGAAGGGTGTGTGTGTGTGTGTGTCAGCTTTCTAGCACTGTAACAGTGCTATGATTAATATTGACTGCAATGATTAATCTTGACTGTCAAATTGATTGGCTCAGGAGATACCTAGGAGATTAGGAAAGCACATTTCTGAACGCATGGGTTATCAGGGTATAGCTGTTTGGGTGCTGTATTTTTCCCTGACTCCTTCTTCTCTGGATTGTCCCCTGGGCTCTGCTTTCTATTCTCCATGAATCGAGCGTCTTTCCCCTGCCTGGCCATTCAGTCATGTTGTCTCATCCTTCGGGCCAGCCAAGCATGGACTAAAACCTCTGAAACTATGGGCAAAAATACACTCTTTCTCCTTTAAGTTATATAGCTCAGATATATTGTCCCAGCAAAGGAAAACTGACTAATATGATCTACTTATAATAGGAAAGGCTTATTTTGGCTCACAGTTTTAGAGGTTTCAGTTCATGATTGGTAGATTGAATGCTTTTAGGTCTGTGGTAAGGCCCTAGAATATCATGGTGGCAGCATGTGGCAAAACTACTCACTTCATGGCCAGGATACAAGAGAAAAAAAAGGAAGGGGCCATGGTCTCAATATACACTTTAAGGGCATGACTCTCAGTAACCAGCAACCCTTTATCTCCAAAAGGCTTTGCCACCTCCCAGTAACACCCCAGGCTGGGGTGCAGCTCTGTCAAGCATTTGCCTGACATGCACAAGGCCCTGGGTTCGATCTTCAGCTCCACAAAAGGAAATGTTTAGCTCTTGCTTAAATAAAGACATGTAAAACTATAGATTTCCCTGTATAAATTGTTTTAACTGAATCCCATAAATTTTTATGCTTTCCTTTTAATTACTTTAAAATAAATTTCATTGTACCTATTTTAGGTCTACAAATTGAGGTTGTAAGATATATAGCTACAAATTGAGGTTGTAAGATATATATATATATAACTGGACACATAATGGAACAAAATTACGTATCCATCATCTCACATAGTTATTCATTTTTCCACTGTGGCAAGAGTGGCTACAATCTAATACTTCAGCAAAAATCCTGAATACAACACACTAGTGTTAACTAGAGTTCTATTATTGTACCATAGAACTCTCAGTTTATCTGTGCATGTTTCAAGTTCTTTATCATTCAAAATACTTTCTAGTTTCTGTTTGTCTTTGATCAATGGGCTATTTAAAAATCTATCATTGAATTTCTAGATATTTATGGGTGTCTACATTTCCTTGTGTGGTTGAAATGCCATTAAATTTTATTGTGATCAAATAACACACTTTATTTGATTTTAATTTTTAAAAAGTTGTTCAGATTTTTTTATATTTCAGGATATTCTTTATCCTGAATAGGATACTATATGTGCTTGAAAAGAATCTGTATTAGTTACACTTAGGTTAAATGGTTTATAATTTATGCTGGATCACATTGTCTTATAGGGTCATTGAAATTTTTCATATTTTTGCTGATATTCTCTTTAGTTGATTTTCCCATTGTCAGAGTGGAGCATAGAACTCTCCAATGTTACTGCTAAATAGTCTAGTTTTCCCCTCAGTTCTCTTAGTTTTTGCTTCATGGGGTCCTGTTTGAACATTTGTGTTTGTATATCTTTCTTTTGAGTTTATCTTTCTTTCATTATGAAGTGTTTTCCCTTGCCTCTGATAATATTTTTTTAAATTTTATTTTAAAAAGAAAAATAGATACGCAAACAATGAAAACAAGTTTCAAAGCAGGGTAGTAGGACAGTTACAATACTTGATACGTTGCGTATTGTTGTTTTGTAGTAGTTATTCAGAGTACAGGGCATAGGTATGGTACCTTGTCTATGCAATATTAGCACAAATCATTCTTTTCAAGGAACAAGCAGAAGCCAGCTCTATAACTACCTTAACTATCTTGATATACAAATTTTTTTCCTTTTACCCATTCTTTCTTTCCCCTACCACAGGTCTTTTCTTTTGAACAGTTTCTTCCCAATCCACAATATCTATTGTACATTGTTTTTATTATGCTTTAATCTTAAACTCTATGTTGTTTGCTCTTAGTATTGCCAGTCAAGCTCTCTTTATGTTACCGTTTGCATGATATATCTTTTTCAATTCTTGCACTTCAAAATTTTTGTATCTTGGAAACTATAAAGTGTCACTCTCACAGACAGCGTATAGTTAGATGATGTCTTTTTATCACTTTTATAGTCTCTACTCTTTGGCTGGAGTTTATACCTTGAAAATTAATGTAATTGTTACATGGTGATTCACACCTGCTGTTTCATTTTTGTTCTGTATGTATTAAGCCTTTTTGTTCTCCTGTTCCTCTGTTACTCCTTTTTTAGTGTGAAACCACTACTTCTTGTTTACCACTTTAAATTCTTTCATTTTGCTTTTGCAATACTTTTTGTGACTTATTTTCTTAGTAGTACTTCTGAAGATTACAGTATACTTCCAAATCTAAGGAAATCTACTTTAAATTAGTATTGACTACATCCTCAGATTTTCAACTGTTTGACCATAATGTATCTGAGCTTATCATACATTGAATTTGTTCAGTCAATTGGATACACAGATTAATGATTTTCATCAAATAACTGCTAGAAGTTTCTAAATTATTTTCTGAAACATTTTCTAGCGACCTCTCCTTTTCTTCTTTGTCTCTTTTCCATTTTTCTTTTTTATTCTATTTTTCATCTTACGAGAAAACAAAAAAAGCATAACACAGTAAGAGTAATAATAGTTAATACACTTTGTATCATCATCTTCAAGTAGTTATACAGAGACAAAAAAGATTCTCTCTTACAAAGGAGAAAGGGCTAAGAAAGAGCATGAAGCCTTCTTTTCAATGAACTGTTTTTCTTTGCTTCTCCTGCTTCTTCTTCAACTCCTTGCTCTTCACTATGGACCTATCTTCAAGTTTGTTGATTCTTTTTTTACCATCTCAGATCCCCCACAGAGACTTTTTTGTTTATTTTACTTTTAAACTCAGAATTTATATTTGATTCTGTTAAGAAATTTCTATGTCATTGTCAATTTTGACAATGACAAATGTGAAAACTGATGCTATTGATTTGCTAAGCCATTATTCTCCTCATTTTCTTTAATTATGTATGGTTCTCTTTAGTTCTTCAAACATATTTATAGTAGTGGTTTAAAGTCTTCACCCCATCAGAGATATTTTTATTGGCTTTCTTTTCCTCTTATATATGACTCATACTTCCCTGTGTCCTTGTATGTCTTATAACTGTTTTGGTGAAAACATTAGATAATACATTAGGGTACCAATAAACTCAATTTAAAAAAACAAATGCATTACCAAAAATTTGAAACCAGATTTTTATCTCCTAGTGCTTGTGTTAGTTCCTCTTAGATTACATATTTCTTACAGTGTGTGAACACTGAGTTCTTTGGTTTCTACTTACATTAGTCTGTCTTCTGTGCTAATAACAAAATTTCTGAAACTGGGTACTTTCATACTCTGTGAAGAGATTTTTTTTGGATGCTGTTTCTGGCGGCTGAACAGCAAGGCCGGGGAAGTTCCCTGGTCATGTCACGACGTGGTGGGAAACACAAGGGAATGGTAAGGCAGGAAGTCAGAAGGATTCAAGGACCGGGCTTCATTATTTTTTGTACATCAACTTGTTTTTCAGGGACCTAAAAGTCCCATGTGAATTATATGAATCCCTTCCAAGGGCAATGGGCTCCTCCTTTTAAAGACTACCACCTCAATAATCCCATAATGAGGACTAAGCTTCCAGGGCACAAGCCTTTGAAGAACATACCTGAACTGTATACAAACTATAGCGCTTCTTTAAAGACATTTGTTTTCTCTTGTAAACCTGCCTTACTCAGGTTTTGCTCTGAAGCATCATTATGTATTAGTCCATTAATAATAAGTCAAATTATTTCTCTAAATACGCTGACCCAGTAAGTCTTCATTGTTTTGCTAAGGGGATTTGTGTATGAAAGACTTTCCTAATCCCTGACACTTTACCAGTCCCCCTTAACTCTTAATTCCTGCTTACACTGAGCCTCAAGAGCAACTGGAACCCTTATTTTCCCAGGTCATGCTGGGTGGGCAAAGAAGCTGCATGTATACCTAGCCTTCTAGATATCTATGAATGTGTCAGAGACTCTCAAACTGTGTCATGCTAAACCAGTACCTAGACATTCTTTTTGCATTTTTACACAAACTCTTGTTTACCCCAACTGAAATCAGACTTGGGAAACTACAATGCTAACAGTTCCAGTGGGCAGCTATTGCTTTTGATCATGCTGTTAGGGCCAGGGCTTTTTCTGAACTCAGAGTTCAATTAAATAACAATCAATGCTTGGCATTAGAGATGTACCAGAGAGCTACATACCCAGCCAAATTATTGAGCAAGTTCTGGGAACAGACCTTTTAGCAAAGTTCCAAATGCATCAGTTTTCTTTGTTGGATGGGAGGTCGGTATTCTTTCTTAGGAGTGGAGAAGGGGAGAGAAGGCAGAAGACTTCTGTTCTTCTTCCTGGGGTTACTGGATTTTCCTGAATAAACACTTTGTTCTGTGACTTTGACTGAGTTTTCAGAGTTCTAAAATTATCGGCCTTGACACTTTTGCCATTTTTTTTGTTGCTTTTGTCAGAAAAATGAATTTCCTGATGATCACTTCATCCCGGAAGTTGTACCTGCTGATTTTTTTTCATGTTAAGTATCAAAGGCCTTTGTGATCACTTCTTGGAGGAGAGAATGAAATAAAAGGCACACTTCTCAGTCCATGGGAAAATGTTATTTTTAAAAACATAGTCTACCAAGTACTTCAGATTCTATTGAAAGAATTTAAGCAACTTACCCTTCAGTGTTAACTCAAATTATGTTTCGCTGGTACTTTAATGGTTTTAAAGCAACATCATGACAAATATAAATATAAGATCTTCCTGACAACCAAAATTATGCTATATTTTGTATATATTTGTGAACAATTACACATATACTTCATATTCTTTATAGAAGTAAAGAAAAAATTGCCTAAGGGAAAAGTCAGCAATATGTTTTGGCTAAAAGATCATCAACATGATTTTAGCTGTTCTGCTTTTATTTGAAGAAATTAAAATGTCTTTATTATTCTACAGTGGTCTGCACCATTTCTGTGTCATAGAGGAATTAATTTTTGTGCAGACTTGCGTAAGTCAAATGATGATTGACAGAAAAACTGGCTTAAAAATTCACAGCACTCGGGGGGCTGAGGTAGGCGGAGCGTTGTGAGTTCGAGGCCGGCTTGGGCTACAACGTGAGCGCAAGGCCGGCCTGAGCTACACAGCGCGACCCTGCCTCGAAAAAACCAGGGCCGGGAGTTTGGCTCAGTGCCTTAAGCGCCTGCCCTGACAGGCGCGAGGTTGTGAGTTCAATCCCTGGTGCCGCAAAAAAAAAAAAAAAAAAAAAAAAAAAAAAAAATTCACAGCAAAGTGCACAAGCCTTCCGCCTTTCACTTTCAAATGCTTTCAGTTTTATGACACTTCCTTTATGAGACTTTAGTAAAGCAGGATTTCTCTCCATCCAAAATTCCCACCATGTGAATGACTGATTAAGTATCCAAGATGCTTGATTACCTTCATTCCAGCACTTTATTGTTGGCAAAGTGTCAAACAAGTGAAAGGTCAGAGGCCGTGGGCCTCTTCCAGGACAGAAGCAGGCCTGGGTGCACACTGTGACCTGTGCGTGTTGTCTACGCTACTGATGCCTCGGTCAACTCTGTGTCTCCATGACTCATCTGTTAAATGGGAAGAATAATAGTCCACAGGGCAGTGCTGCATCAATTAAATAAAATCTGCAGCACACCGAGCAAGACCGTCACGTGAAAGCTGAGTAATACATCACACAGTACCTAGCCCTGGGAAGGAGTTTCTAGATTTTCCCAAAAAATTACAAGTAGAAGATTAAAAGTAAAAAGAACCAGCAGACAGTAGGAAAAATTAGAACTTACTAAATTGTACCCTCAAACAAATTTATGCTGATTTTTACCTTTAAGGACAAATGGGCTTTGTTTTGTCATTTTTTCTGAATAGACTTTTATTATAAAGTAGCAGAGAATTTTTTTCAGTGAGTCATGGCTGCTAGCCATAAATAGGGTTGAAGTCCACACTATTACCCAAAAAGAATATATCCGCCTTGAAGATAGGTTCATCTTTGGTATTCCATGAAACACTGCATGTAAAAAACACTCAATAAATAATATATTTAAAAATTCACCCTTGCTATATGTTTTGGATAATAGTAATGAAAAGTGGCAAGCACTTCAGAAATAGCAAAGTAGGACTCAGTGATACTAACAGTATACATACAAGCTCTCCTTTGGAAAATATAAGATTAAGCTCCTTTTTTATACTTTTAAATTTCTCTAGCTGCTGGCCAGTTCTGACTTGAGAATATAACAACTCATCAACATGATACATGTCTGATATATATGCAGGGTTACATATAATTATAATGAAGCAAATTGATTCAACAAGTCTTTTTAAATAATCACATTAAAGATGCTTATAAAAGATAAACAGTTACTGTGCAGAAAAGAAGCGTGGACTTAGAATGGGTGCATCCAAAATTTCCTTATTACTTTTAACATAATGCTTTTTCCTAATATCTCATAAACAGTCCTGCGATTCTTAGTCTAAACTTACAAGACAGTAATAATGAATAAGTCACAATTGCTGGCATTAAGTTCAATGAAGTCCCTTACCCAGTTGATTGCAAGTATGTTCTTTTTTAAAGTGATGAATCCAAGGCTCATTAATGATGACAACAGCAACAACAATAATAACATATGTGATTAGTGAATTTTCTCTTTAGAAGCAAGTTTTAGAGTAGGTCTGGAAAAACTACATGGTGAGGACACAATGGGCTTTCTTCAAAAGAGATGCACCGGCTAAAAATGCCATTTATTGCATAAAGAAAGCCCTGGACAAAGGGAATCTATGAACAGAGACGGCTCTTTGGGTAGGCTGGATTTTGTCATGACTAAAAATAGTGCCTTCTACTCTGCATAGCTACATTTTTTAAAAAAAGGATATTACCTGCCTCCATGAAGTGGCTTTTTGAAAAGCCATACAAAGCTTGGTGAACGTCAAGTATGAGAGCTGACACTTCTATTCTCCAGTTTTCAGTGCACGTATTTCAGCATCCATCAAGTCCAAGATCCATGACACTTGAAAGAAACTGGGAAATTTTCATCCAGAGAGAAGAGTGTAAGAGTAGACTCAGTGAAAGCAGTCACATGCAGAAAGAAATAGCATTTAGGTTATTTGTCTCTTTATGTGTGCGTGCGTGCGTGCGTGCGTGCGTGTGTGTGTGTGTGTGTGTTAAATGATTTTATCTCAACTGTACAAGGAAATCTTTCCAATTACACAGAAAGAGGGTCAGGCTAGTAAGCAATGTCAGAGCATTGAGACCTCCCCACCTTCCTCATGGGGAAGTGAGGTGCTTGTTTTACATTAGCAAACAGATCCAGCTGACATGGTTCAGTCCCTGTTAATGTCACAGCCCTTGGCCACTGCCTGATAGCTCTATTTGTAGCTGTACTTCACCTCTGAGTCCAGTGAGCTCCAACTTCCCTATCTTACCTCCTTTCAAAGGAATCTTTGCCCTGTCCTCTCCTAGTCACAGGTGGTCTAATTCTTCTGCTTCTTTGGTTCTCATTTCCTTAGCCCTTTGGCCCCGTGCGTCTGGACTCTGGCATTTTTATTCATAAAGGGGCCCCATTTTGTATTTCTTTATGCCCTGATTACATATATTACTAAACAACGTATTTATCGAACAACCACAGTCCAGCTCACTGAGGTGAAAAAGCTAAGAGATCAGAATATTCTGTGGAAATTGAAACATTTTCATCGATTCAGTATAAGAAAATGCAATTGTAAAATACAGAAAGACACCAGCTACTTTGTACTGAAATTTCACATTACACCAACGATGTGATTACTTCATATACTCTGTCTCTTTTCATCTTTATAAAACCTTATCAGTTAGATACTGTAATGGTTTCCATGCAGTTTACAGGCAACCAAAGATTATTCAGAGCACATAGCTATTAAGTAGCAGGAGAAGGATTCTAACTCAAGGTGATCTGCTGCCTCAAAGACACTTTCATAAAACATGGATCTAGAAAACAACTAAAAATATGTCACTGGAGCACTAAGTTTGTCAGACACAGTAAAGAAAATGGTAAATGTCTCCAATTTTCTGGTCCAATATGGGCATTGTGAACATGATAGGTAAAGCCACACTTCATAGTTAACTCTTCTGGGTGAAACATTCTAAACAGTATGAGATCAATGGTCCAAAATTTATAAATGAATTGAAGGAAGAAAATGCATCTTTGACTCAATATCTTCACTTGAATGCTTGATAGACTCTTAATTTCCTTCCCATCTCCCTCTTCTTGATGCCCTTTTCTCAAGTTCACAAGTGCAGATGGAGCCAGGGCTTCTGCGTTGTGACCCCAAGACGCAGATGCTACAATGACTCTCCATTATTTGGTGAGTTTCAGAACAAGATTTCAGAAATCTTCCACATTTGTACCCTGGTATGGTTCAAGTCTGGGTGTCCCCACAGAGCCGCATACAGTCATGGAGTAGGCTTTTCCGTGGTGGCTGAATCTAGAGTTTGTGATTGATTCATGGGCCAGTGCTGAGATTAAGGGTGTGAGTGCTCCACTTGCCCTATGGTGGGTACCCTACATACAATAAAGGGACAGAAAGAGGTTTGTCTTTCTCCCTCTGTTGTTGCTTTTGCTGTCTTCCACCACCATGATTCGTTACCCTTTTGCCATGTGCCAACCTGCCTTGCAGCCAGTCAGTGATGGACTAAAACCTCTACAAACTGTGAGCTAAATGAACCTTTTCCCCTTTAACATTGGGTGTCAGGTATTTGTCTCAGCAATGAGAGAAAAGGAACTGAGACAGACCCTCACTGCCTGCAAGAACCAGTTATGAACAGATGAATAAATGCCTTCAAGGAGCAATAATCAGCTAGTTAATCTCAAGTTCAGTGAAGAAAAAACTATTCAGATGGAATAGAACTTGAGGATTTCTCTCTAAATTGCAAAATCAAAACTTAATTTCTATTTCCACTGTCATAGAGACTCCTAAATTAAATTTCTATCACTAATATAATTAAAACAGTTTTAGTGAGACAATTTATACGTGATATAATTCACCAATTTGCAATGTACATTTAATTGTTCTTAAAATATTCATAGTTGTGCATCAGTACAACCTAATTTCAGATCATTTTAGTCATCCCACAAGATCCCTCAAGCATCATGATCCTGCATCATCTTGAGTCATGTATTTATTCTCTCTATCACTTGTGGACTTTCACACATTTCATATACATTGAAGCATACTCTGTATGGCCATTTGTGACTGACTTCTTTCATGCAGCTTGTTTTCAAGTTCATCTATGTTTAGCACATTTGTACTTCTTTCACTGACCCAAGAATATTGCATCGTATGTATACAAATACCACGTCTTGTCTATCCATTCATCAGTTCATGAACATTTCAGGTGTTGGACATTTGTCCATTAATACTAATGCCACTGTGAATTTTCATGTAGAGTTTTTGTGTAGGCATGTGTTTTCCTGTCTTCTGCCTACTTACCTGGGATTGGAATTGCTGGGTTGTGCGGTAGCTCTGTTTAACTTACTGGAGAACTGTTCCACAGAAACTTTGCCTTATTACATTCCCACCATCAGTTTTGGAGGACTCCAATTTCTCTACTTTTTCACCAAAGTTTGTTTTTATCTGACATTTTGTTTCTAGACATCACAAATAGGTGTGAATTGATATCTCCTTGTGGTTTAGATTTGTATTTTCCTGTTGGCTAATGATGTTGATCATCTTTTTATGTGCTTATTGGCCATTTGCATATCTTCATAGGAGACATATCCAGACTCTTGCCCATTTTTTAAATTATTTGCCTTTTTGGTATCATAGTTCTTCATACATTCTGGAAATGTGACTTACTGGGTATATGATTTGCAAATATTTTCTCTCCTTCTGTGTTTTATCTTCTCGTTTTCTTGTTTTCTTTATGGTACCATTTGATGCACCAAATTTTTAATTTTGATCAAGTAAAACTTCCCTGCTTTTCTCTTTTTTCACTTATACTTTGGTGTTATTTCTAAAAAAAGAAAAAGAAAAAAAAAAACCTCTGCCTAACTCAAGATCCTGCAAAACATAAGAGTTTCTTCTAAATGAATCAAATCTGAGTTAATTTTTGTTTCTGCTGTTAGGGTAGGAATCAACTTTATTCTTTCACATGAGCTATCCGGTTGTTCTAGCACTGCTTGTTAAAACTAACTGAATTTCAATTCAGTTTAATTTTCCTGGCACCCTAGTATCAATTCAATCTTATTGAAGGCAGAGTATATTCATTCAATCAAGCAAGTGAGGATTCTTGAGCTGAGAAGTAGTGTCTAATCCCTGATTTTCTTCTTCTTTTTCTATTATTACTGCTATGACTCTACAACCTCCAAAGCCAGAATGTAAGTTGCTTTATTTTCAATAAATGGTTTGGTGATAAAACTATAAATATAGAGTCAAAATTTTACTGGTCTTTTACATTTTCTGTGCTTGTGAATATCAAATTCAGGCAGCCTCTCAGTTAGCAGCTTGTTAAGCAGCCTGCTGCATGAGCCTGCCAGTGTTTTATTCCATAATATCATCTCTATAATTCAGTTCCATTATGTCCACATCAGCGGAATACAGATACATGTGATGAATGACTTCTCTGACATTCTGCTTTAGCAGATGGGCCTCATTTCCTCACCACTACTTATTCCACAGTGACTCCACACAGTCCGTAGATTGTTGCCCGTGTGACCCAAACAAAGCACACTTATTTGCAAAGAGATTCACCCATAACTCTGAAAAACATCATGAACTGTAGTCCAGTGTATCAAATTGTTTACTTCAAGATCTCCTAATCAATTTATATATATAACCTTCCCCCCCAAAAATGCTTGTTGTTTGTAAAATTACTGTCAGCCTGAATAAGTATCTTTTTTGACATACAAAGCACTGTAAAGAGTAAATATTAAAAATGGTAAGAAAAGAGGATTTTTATTTCTTGAATCAGTAAGCATAAGAAAGAATCTCTAAAAATAAGCAATTAAAGTGTAATTCAAGCATTAAAAGATAACATAAAGGGACAGTAAATTTGGTAATAATTTCATGAGTATGGCACCAAAATCACAGACTACAAAAGAAAAATCAATAACATCAGTTGAAAATTCTGTGTTTTAAAAGGCACCACCAAAAGTGTATAAAGCAACCCACCAAATGGGAGAACATATTTCACGTCATATATTTGATTGGGCATTAATGTCAGAAACATATAAAGAACCCCTACAACTCAGCAACAACAAGTCAACCAATTTAAAAATGGGCAAAAGACTTGAATAGAAATTCCCACAAAGAAGATAGAAAAATGGCTAATAAACCCATTAGAGTACATTCATTATTATCAATAATGATTGGGGAAATGCAAATGAAAGCCACAATGATACGTCACTTTATGTCTATTGGGATGGTGATTAAGAATAGTGACAACAGCAACAAGAGAGCAGCAGCAACAACGAAACTCAGAAAATCACATTCATTGGCAAGAATACAAGAAAACTTGGAATTGTGTGTTGCTGGTGAAAATGTTAAATGGTACAGTCACTGTGGAAAATGGCATGACAGTTCCCCAGAAAATTAAACAGAATTATTACCTGTTCCAGCAATTTCATTTTTGGATACATATCCCAAAACACTGAAAGCAGAATTTTGGACAGATAATTGTATGCTCATATTCGCAGAAACATTATTCACAAAAGCCAAAATGTGGTAGAAGGAACCCAAACGCCCATTGATAAATGAATGGATATGCAAAATATCATGTATAGACAGTGGAATATTATTCATTCTTCAAAAATGAAATTCTGACTCAGGCTTAAAGATGGCTGAATCTCAAAGACTTACACTAAGTGGAATAAACCAGATATGAAAGGACAGATATTGTAAGACTCAACTTACATGAGTTATGTGGAATAAATCAAATATAGAGAGACAGAAAGTAATAGTTGGGCCAGAGACTACAGGTAGGAAGAATTAGGATGCTGTTATTTAATGATCATAGAGTCACATTTCAGAATGATCTTAAAAGTTCTGAAGTTGGATATTTGATGATGGATGTGTAACAATATGAATACCATTAAACTGAACTTATAAAAAGAATTGAACTGTTAAATCTTCTGTGTATCTTACCATAGTAATCATAAAATTAATAATTCAGGCTTCCATATGGACCATGGTGGTTGAAGAACTTCAAAGCACTCATGAAATTATTGAAAGTAAGTTAATATTTCCCAAGGAACATCAATCAAAATTGAAGAATGAGATTGCTTATCTTGTTTCTTATCATGACATACTTGTGTTGAGCTTCAAGTATGTTATGATAAGAGGTTAATGTGAATCCAGGGATCTTCAAAGAATATGTTTTAAAATAATGTTTCTCTAATTATATATTTCACATATTATATTGGTCAGCTTTGCTTTGTTAGGACAAAATATTTGACACTCACAACTTTCTCTCGAGGGTTTATTTTGGCTCACAGTGTCAGGGATCTAAGTCCATGGCAAGCTGGCTCCAAGGCAGAGACATCATGGTAGGAGGATGTGGCGAAGGAAAGCTACTTGACTCGTGGCCTCTGGGAAGCAAACAGCATAAGAAGGAGGAACTGGTGACCAGATATAGTCCCCAATACCTCACAACCCTATTACGCACCCAGATACATGTAGACATGTGCTTTATTCATCTCCTAGATCTCTCTCAAACCAAGCAAGCCAATAATCAGGATTAACTGTCATGCACATGTAAATTTAGCACAGGTGAAAAAATGTGAAGAATCTCAGCATACAATTTCTTTTCTCTTACTAACTGAAGAACTCTCACCCTTTTGATTAAAGGAGGCATTTATTGCTTCTCTTTGGCCAATATCAATTGCCAACATAATTAGTCCTGTACTTTTGGGCTAATATGAATAAAAATAAAGATTTTGTTTGTTTGTTTTAGGGAAACTTGATCTACAAGAAGGGTCCCAAGTGGCTAATTGGGCCAAATTTACACAGAGGCTGGTGGCCATTTGCTGACAGCGAGTCACACACATAGTCTGTGTGTCTGGAAGAACCACTAAGTGTGGTCCCCATCTCTGCCCGGGTATCTTCCTGTCTCACCTGCTAAGATAAAAAGCATCAGAAAAGTTCCACTCTTGTACCAAGCTAGCCAATAACCTACAGCCTTCAGTCAGATTTAAATATTGACCAATGAGAACTAAGCTCACTGGCACCCTCATTAGCATGACAGTCTGCAGTGGGAACATGAACTGGACGTTGCTCTTGGTATACTCAGCCCTCTCCTTAAAACGAAACCTCCCTTTTCCTTTGAAAGTCTCTCCTAGTAAATTTTTGTTGGTCATTGGTTCTGTCATTTATATCAGCCTTTCTAGACCTGAAGCAAATGGAGGGAAGCCAGCGAAAGAGTAACTTACCAAATATCCTGGGGCTTTCAAGAAGCATTGCAGCAGTTTTTTTTCCCAGAATTGGAAATAGTACAGGGACTTGAGAAAATAGGAAAGAGAAAGGAAATTTTTCTTTTTACCTCATGATGTTTATTTTGCTTTTCCTGAATCTTAAAACTATTTCAGGGTAAAAGGGCACTGAAAACATCTTGTTTGATCCACTTCTCTGTTCGAATTCGTCATTTGGAAGATTTCTTCTGTCCTTTCAATCATCTCCTGAGGACCTCCCTGTGTTTTCCTGATTTTATTAGAGTCCCCTGACTTAACCCCACATTCACAGTAGCAATTTTCATTGCGATGTCGCTGTAGACCATCTATCTTCTTGCTTCGGACCTAAATTCCATCTTGTCATAGTAGGAAGAACCCTCACTGTGTGCTCAGTGGCAGCCCAGGACTTGACACACACTAGGGCTCCAGGAAGCAGTCATTTAGCACATGAGTATGCAAGAGATGTGGACACTCATAAAGTTTATCCTCCAAACCACAGCATGAGCCACATAAGGACCAAGGTAGCTTCTTCTCCTTAGCCCAACATTTGACCAACAAAAACTTCCTAGGTATATTCTTAATGTGTTTTCTCACTTGAATTTTTAAACTCACAGTTTTCTATCAACCCGTTCGCACATAGCTTCTGTACCTAGGAGTGGGCCACACAGTCAGGATACTGAATTCCCCACTGACTCCTTCAGCTCTATATGGGATATGCCTCACTTCTCAGACTTCAACATGTTATGAATTTAAATCCAGTGAGTGGATCTACTTAAAGCACTGAGATGAAACTCCTTTCAAGTGGTTAATCTCCTTTTCCTTACCTGTTGAAAATGCTTGTTTCTGGAGACTTGAATTTTTTCATTTAGTGACTTTCTCATTGTGTTTCAAAAGTGTGTTCTTTAAATTAGAGTTTCTCACCTTGGCACTGTTAACTCTTGGGGCTACATAATTTTTTGCTGTTGGTTAATGGTAAGTGGCATTGTACAGCTCTTCAGCAATATCTCTGGTTTCTATCTGCTAGAATCCAGTAGAACTCACCCCACTCTGTGACAATGGAATGTGTTTGCAGACATTGTCCATTGTTATCTGGAGAGCAAAGCCACCCCTGCTTGAGGAAAGGTACTTTAAGTCAATATGACATATGGTTACTTCTCATATTTAAGATCGACTCCTAAAGAACCTAATTCTAAAATTAATATTTAAAGGACCATTGTTTGCCTGAAGACAATGTGCCTTTCTAGCAAGAAGAGTCATGGGTTTAACCTCACATTTGATGAGTTTAAACATGCCCCAGTATCCAACTCTGGCCATTGTTCCATGCTATTACTTCAAATATTTTCTAAATTACCAAGGTGATACTGTACATTTTAGAAGCAAAATACCTATTCCTGTGAACAGAGGGCTCCCTGGGTGATTTTTCATTACTTCCTGGGGAAGCTCTAAGAATTGCCAAAGTTATTTTTGGTCCAAAATAACTCTTGAAGGCACCCTTCATCTATCTCAGTCATTCACATTTGTCACGGATTTCAGAGCTCCTTTTACATTAGCTTCATCCTGTTAGAATTTAGATGAACAAGGACAGAGTTGCATTGGCAAAGGTAAGGAAAGTTAAAAGCAATGTCATTTAAAATGCCTTCCTTTACCTACTGCTCTGGGGGAAATGTCTCCTTCCTTAAGTACAACGTTACTATTGTATTCCATTTACATTTTTGACATGGACTGAAGTAAGAGTACAAGGATACTAGAATAGTATGTGAGGTGATTTTCTGAAATGTCTTAGATTAATTTTCCTAATACCCTAGGACACAACTTTGGGGATGGATTTGAGGTCTGGGATGACAGAAGCCAGATAGAAATGCTTGTCTTTCAGGCTCTGTGAAATTGATTTCTTTGCCCACAGGAAACCTCTAAGAAGATGGGATCATGGTGGTGGTAACTGGGTGTAGTATACCCCAAAGGCTTAGCTTTTGCCTGGAAGGACAGAGGGCACCAGCTCAGCAGAGCAGGGGGTATAGGCAGTGCATCCCCATGCCCACAGTGGGTGCCCTGGGCCATTCAGCTCTTAGGGTAGGGTGATGACCCCAGGTAAGCTACATTTGTTGCTGTTGGAACTCATGAAAGCCTCCAGGGCTGCCTTACTCTGTCTGCATTCCTCACCAGCCACTGCAGAAGCATACGGTTCATTTGCCAGCCCTTGCTTTACTGTCGTTAATGGTGGAGATAAGTCACAGACTACAGAACAAACCCTAGACATAAGCCCTTCTCAGAATATCACCCACCATCCTTACACCAAATATACTCACTGGGCAAAGAGCAGCTTTTGAAAGACACCCCGGTACTTTCAGAAGGTCTCCTCTCCTTTCACTTCTCTGTCTAAATCCCTGTCTTGTGGGAGACAGAAAGAGCTGGCCCAGCCTGTTGACTCACTCTTGGCAGAACCTGGATTATTGGATCCCCCAACTGAACAGGAAATGTGTTTTCTACCTCGCACTGGTTCTGTTTTAGGGTGGCTTTGAAGCAGACAGAGCAGAAAGCATGTCTCAGTCAACTCAGGTTGCTATGACAAAATGCCACAAACAGCAGAACTGTAACATACAGTTCTAGAAGCTAAAAATCTGAAATTAACAGGCCAGAAGATGGCAGAACAGTAAGCAGCAGAGTAAACAACTTCTCTGAGAGATGCAGTCCAGACGCTAGAACATAGCATTGTCTGGAAGACAAGAAGGAAGGAAGTGGGTCCCCTGGACCCAGGAAGAATCTAAAGTGAGAACTGAAGCCCACAGAAAGAGTAAAAAGAAAAACTTAAATGAAGAAGAAGGTGGTAGCTAGTGGCACCATCGCCTGGAGCCAGACCCACTGTGCGAGAGGAGCTGTTGGAACCTGGGGACACATGATCAACGTGCCGTGGCGGCTGGCAACCCTGGAGGCCTCTGCAGAGAGAGGCAGCATTGGAGGGGAGCAGTAGTGGAGTGGTGGACCTGGAAGACTGCCCTGGCTGGAGATGAGTGCAGAGGACTCAGTCCTCCAGTGGGAGAGAGCGACTGACCTAGAACCATTTTGGAGTTGAGCCGATAAACACAGAACCAGAACTGCTGCAGGCTTCCTCCAGCAGCTCCTAGCTGGGCACAGACCTGTGGAAATTCCCTGGACTGAGCCCTGTGCACATTCTAGTGGCCATCACAGAGGTTCCCTGTGGGTAGCCAGCTTGCTTTGGAGGAGGCGGCCAGCCCTGCACCTGTGCACACTCCAGGGGTGGTAGTGGAGGATCTCTGCTGGTGACCAGCTCAGATCCTTAGGCGGTGGCCAGCCCTGGCGCCGCACACACTTCACCAGCCAATGGGGAGCCAACACAGGCTGGGAAAAGCAGCAGACAGCCCTGCACCAGTATACCCAATGACCACCATCAGATACCCATAGAAGAACCAAATAGTCTTGCTTCAGAGAAATTGTAGCCAATTTGGGAAGTGCCTGGGACCCCAGCACCCACTTGTCCAGGCGAACCCAGGAATATGTCAAGACAAAAAAGCTAGAGGCAGTCTCTGGCCTCCAATTCAAGCAGAGCAAGTCCAGGAGATGCAAACATGGAAGAGATCGGAAGTTGCACACCTGAAGTTTCTGAAGTGACGGCAACTGAAGTAAAGAAACAACTTCATGAGGTTGTAAAAGAAATTAGAACAGAAATACAAACTCAGGTAAAAGAAGAAATGAAAAGCATAATAAAGGAATTGCTAGGCATCTCTAAAAGACACAGATTTAAAAAAAAATAGAGGAGCATAGGAAAATGAGGGAAATCTTGAATGAACAATATAAAAAAGATTTAGAATACATGAAACAGATTCAAAGAGATATCCAGGAAATTAAAAACTCCATTGAAAGCTGGCAATACTGCTTGAAAGAAACTGAAGATAGACTTTTCAATTCTTGAAGACAGGTTTGCAGCTTGTGATCACAAAAGGAAAGATTTCTTAAAAATTACAAGGAATCTGGAAGTAACAATTCAGTGGTTGCAAGACAACCCAAAGAAACATAACTGAAGAACAGTAAGCGTGAGTGAAAAAGCAGGGGAGCCAACACAAATGACATTAAAAGTCTATTTACAGAAATAATATCAGAAAACTTCCCAAGCATGGGGAAAGGAAGTGACTTTCAGATAAGTGAAGTATATAGAACTCCAGCTAGCCCTAACCAAAATAAATCTACACCTAGACATATAATAATCAAGATCCCAGAAATTCAACACAAAAACAGAATATTAAAAGCTGTTAGAGAAGAGAAACAGATCACCTATAAAGGAAAACCCATCAGAATCACGACATACTTCTCAACACAAACCATCAAGTCAAGGAGAGCTTAGAGTGAAGTATTTTAAGTCCTGAAAGAGAACAACTTCCAACCCAGATTGATGTACCCTATAAAACTATCTTTCAAAATTAATGAAGAAACAAGATACTTCCATGACAAAGAGCAACTGTAGGAATTCATGACTACCAAACCAGCCCTACAAAGAATACTGAAGGGCATTCTAGAGACAGATAAAAAAGACCACAGCTCCAGGCACAGCTGCAGAGGGGATCATGAAGTGGAGTAGGCAATTGAATGGAGGGTAAAAGTAAGCAGCTAACGGCAGGAATATAGCATGGCAGAGATGAGGCAGTGCATGTTGGCCATAACCATTAAAGTAGATGGCCTCAATTCACCAATAAAAAGAAACATAGGCAGGGTGGATCAGGAGACAGGATCCATCAATATGCTTCATACAAAAAACACATTTAACTCAAAAGAAAATTCATAGACTGAAAGTTGAAGGAGACAGAACAATGCTCTATGTGACAGGGAACCAGAAAGAAGTGGAGGTAGCTTGCCCATTAGCTGCACAGTGGACAAGAAAGACATGGCATTTTTATATAGTAGAAAGCTACTCAGCTAAAAAGAAAGATAACCTTGAGGCTCTTGTAGGAAAATGGATACAACTTGAGATCATGCTCATGGATGAAATAATTCAGTCACATGGGTGAACATTGTGTTATCTCCCTAGTATAAAAAACTAAAGGAGTTAGTGGAATTCAAATTACACAATACATATTATGAAAGAGAAAGGAGAGGAAATGTCTAAAAAGGGAAGGCAGTGGCCATTGTTAATCTATTATCCTGATTTGAATCCCATATTGCTCTCGTTGTTCTCTTTAGTTTGGTTTTATTCTGTTTCGGTTTGTCTAATTTTGTTGTGTTTGATGGCATGGACAACTATTTCAAAGATAACAAAATATGTTATGGCAGCCATTGTTGATTGCCTATTGTCTTGTTTTGAAGCCCTGTATTTCTTTCATTGTTTTGTTTTGAATGATTTTATTCTACTTTAATTTGTTTGATTGTATTATGTCTGATGATATAGGCAACTACCTAGAAGATAACAAGAGGCATTACGGTAACCACTGTTGTTTTACTATTGCTTTGAAGTCTTGTATGGCTTCCACTGTTTTGTTTTTGTTTGTTTTATTCTGTGCTATTTTGTTTGATTTTATTATGCCTGATGGTACAGGCAGTTTTTTTGAAGATAACAAGAGGCATTATGGTAGCTATTACTGGTTTTCTTTTATCTTGTTTTGAAGTCATGTACCATGTTCATTGCTTTGTTTTGATTGACTCTATTCTATTTTATTTTGTTTGGTTTTATTCTCTTCAAAAAAAAAAACCCTGAAATTAACAGGTCAAAAGGGCCAGGGCCCTGTGAGGGTGCTTCCCTTGGGTTGCAGACAGCCGCCTTCTGTGTGTTCCATTTGGCCTCTCCTTGGTTCCTGCAGGAGGGGCTGGGTCTCCTTAGCATCTTTTCTTATAAGGAGATGAATCCTGCATGGAAGCCCCTCCTTCAAGGCTTCATCTAAACCTAACTATTTCCAAAGTCTTATCTCCAAATACCATCATGTTGGAGTTCAAAGCTTCAGCATATAAATTTGGAGGGGACACAGTGTAGTCCATAGCAGGCAGACAGGAATGGTTTTGAAACATGGGCCTCTTTGGAAATTCGTAAGTCTGAGAAGAAGGCCCTTTGTATGAGAAGACTCTTTGAATGAGAATGCCTGTTGGCCCTGGGAAGGAGGAGGCAGAATTCACCATTGGATCTGGGCTCTGTCACAAACCAGTACTCCACCAAACAGGGACCATCCTGCCGGGTGAGCAGCTGACATTTAGTTAGCACAGTCCTTGCCTGTGGCCACCACTTTCAAGTGGCATTTAAATAGCAACTCTTTTCTTTCTCCATTCTACCATATCTCCCAATACTGGTCAATTTTAACTAAAATAAACACTGGTTTCTTCTTAACATAAGGACAACTCCTCCATCTTACTCTAGTCTCCTTTCTCTCAACTCAATATGTTCACATAATGTTTCCTTCCCAGAGCTGTGCAGACTTCTCCATGGAGGGTGGCAACCAGGAACCTGTGCTTCAGGAGAAGATGAACCAGCTGCAAAGGCCCACAGTGAGCCAGGTGGTGGCTGCAGTACAATGAGTATCATTTGAGAGTTCCCACTGGCTCCTCCCCTCTTTTTAACTCTGTGGCCCCTCTGAGTATGACTCTCTGCCTTTGTGCCCTACTTCTTTGCTAATACTCTGTAGCTGATGTCAGTGTGCTCTGATTTCTACTATTTGAAGCTGCTCCCTGGCTTTCGGGGAGAAGTAATTTCAAAAGTCAAGGCCATCAGAGGTGTATGCCAGGAACCTGGCAATGCTACCGACTCTGCAAATATGCTTGTCCCTATTTGTAGAAATTATCAATGATAAATATGTCTCAGATGTGCACTTTTGGGGGTTATTTTTAGCTTTTATGCTATCATTTGTTATTCAGGTAAATTAGGTGTTAGTTTATTCTGCAAGAGCATAAGAATTAAGGCAGGGTCATTGCTTGTGAGTTATTTTGACTCTAATTCTACAGACTTTACTATAAACACTGGCTTTCTGGCCTACCAATGTGTATGTCACAGTTAAAGTCTGCTCAGTGACTCACTATGAAATGCTTTCAAAATAATCCCAAGTTGACTTCTTTCCTATTTCCTTTTTTAGACAAATAACCACCTAGGTGACTGAAAGTCTCCACTAATTATACACAAGTGCATCTGATCTTTGGACAGTCATAGTTGTTCCCAGTGTGGCAATGGGTCGTTCTTTTCCCAGCCCACTTCTCTTGCATGGCAGAAGTCAGCTCGAGCAAAGCATCATTACTGCTCCCCCAACCAAGGACTGCCCGAAGTAGGGCTCTGACATGTGTGCTCCAAATAAATTGTTACCATGAGACTGAACCAGGGAGGAGCTGAGCTACCATGCTGAAGCAGAAGCCAAATAAGATGCTGCCTGGAAAAGGAACAGTATGGGCACTGTAGTGGAGGATTCTTATGACATAAAAAGAAAACATTTTGATGCATATGTTTAAGGCATAGCAGTACCAGCTGTGTGATAAGAGTATTTATTTATTCCAGCAGTGTTAACACAGTGTCCATCAGATGCCAGGCCCTGGGCTTGGTGGAAGGAATAGAACTGTGAAAGAATTAAAAATTAAAACAAAACAAACCCCCCAAAAGCGGAGGGAACTTACCACTATCAAATGCTTGTTGTCTGTTTTTAGTGCTAACCATAATGCTTGTGTGGAAGTAGACTCGAGAACTCAGAGGAAAAGTGCCAAGGTGTAGAAAACCATACACTGCTTGGTTTTCAGCCTGTCTTGCTGTTTATATATATGAGTTTTGGGTCTCATTTTCCTTCCCTGTAACATAAGGGTATTAATTGTGTGTCTCTCATAGAATTATATCATAATTAAACTAGTTAATACCAGGTAAGCATTTAAAATAGTGCCTGGCAGATAGTAAACATTCAGTAAAACCAAGTAAAATCTGATCTTAGGATATGCTGGAAGAAAAAGTTCCTGAGTAGTAAGTGAGTTCACTGGAAATGGTTTCCATACACAATCAGTGATGCCTGCAGGCAGAAGACCCACACTGAGTGGTGGCTGCTATGCCTCCTTACATCTTCTCTGCTCTTTCTCTTCATTTCGGCAAAGAAACGGAGGTGCAGAAAGATGAAGACATACAACTAAAGTGACACATGCAATTAGAAAACAAGCTAGCATTAGAGTTTAGACTTCCATGCTAATTTTCTTGGCCATGTAAATCATTAGATGCAAAGTGATGTCAGGACAAAGATCTATAAATCATTTCTCTTGTTGAGTCTAAGGGATTGGCCGTGGTATTGGTTCTTTAACAATTGATTCTCTTTTGCTTTATAATGACTTTCAAGGCACTGTTTAAAATCAACTTGAAATCACCTTCTTCTACTTTCCTAAAATGCCATGAGATAGATCTGAAATCATATCCGGAAGAACTTCTGCAGCAGCCATGGCAATGTGAATGCTCTGCCTCATTCTAATGCTTAGGTTTATGGACACTGTCAGCCTTACAGCTACACACTTTCTATTGCAAATTACAGTGTATTTAGCTATACATCTAGGTAGGAAATTAAACAAGGTCATTACACCTAGTCTTTGAATCTTCCTTCCTGTGTTCATGAAAGAAATAGTTTCTTCTTTGCAGCTGGGGAAATGAAGGTTTAGAGAAGTGAATTTTCTTTGTGATGAACCAGGAGATGCAGGAATAGTCCCCTGAGGAGCGGCTTCTCCTGTAGTCAACCGTCCACACAGGCTCTTCTCATTGTCCTGTGCTCTGCTCCTGGCAGCGGACCTGGGCGATACGTGGGTGAACGTTTGCCAGGTGGGGCAGGGTATCACATCTCTGTTTTCCACGAGGTGTCTTAGCTTGTAGCATAACAATGGAGCTGAGATGCCGAGGTACAGAGCAGGTGCCAATAATTTGTTATTAAAATCAACTGAATAAAGAGGGCTACTGGATTTAAAAGAACAAGCACACAAACCTTTTTACTTCACTAGGAAACTGAACAGCAGAGCCCAAACCTGAGACCCACAGGCTTTATTAATTCACTTAGAGAAAGCTATTTAGTAAGTGTGCGCACACATACACACATGAGCACACGTAGAAGGATGTGTGGCACCATTGCCAAAAGTCCATATAAAATAAAATCTTGGAAAAAGAAAAGAATGTGAGAACTTCAATATGAAGTGGAAAAGTGGGTGTTTTCAGTAGATGCTCCATTTCTCAGACTTCGGAAAGCTTATTAACATGAAAAAACAACAAAATCCCACAGCTGTCTAGAGTGGGCATGACAGTCTTTTCCCCTTCTTGCATATAGGTGTACAACCACTGAGGATAATTATGTACTCTTGACAAATTAATTCCTGAATTACTACAAAACAGCTTGCTTTATCCCTTCTAATACCTTTTGCTCCAAAAACCCACTTTGTCTGATACTGATTTAAGAATTCCAGGTTTCTTTTGATTACTGTTGACATGTTAAAACATTTTATCTTTTCTTTAAATCTTGTTGTGTCTTTACATGTAGATTTTCCTGATATTTTTCCTAAGATATTTTCTTTTAATTGGAGTATGTAGTCCATTTACATCTAATATGATTACTGATATATTTAAGTTTAAGGTTATCATCTTACTATTTGTTTTCTGTTTACAATATCTATTATTCATGTTTTTCTTCTTTTATTCAGCTTTATTTTCTTTTTTGGCTTACTAAGACTCTTTGTTAATCTAGTAATGGTTTTAGGGCTTAATGCTACGTATATTTGCATAATTGAATTCTGTCTTAAGGTGATACTGCATCATTTATCATAAAGCATGAAAAGTTTGTTCCTTTTTACCTTCCGACCTTTGTACTATTGTTGTACACATCTAGTCTTAATGTATCATAACCTCATACTCTGCCACAGTTTTCTGTAAATTGTCAGTAACATTTAAGAATATTTACATAAAAATAAATCATATATATTTACATAAAAGTAAATCTTATATACATACAGGCATGATTCCTTCTTCTCTTCCTTCCTTTCTTAGAACTCAGAGTCATTCAGGAATTAGGTGCCTTCTGCCTGAAGAAATTCTTTCAATATTTCTTGCAATATAAGTTTGACTGGAATAAATTCTTTCAACATTTTTAAGTCTGAAAAAGTCATTTCACCTTCATTTTGAAAGGTATTTCACTGATACAAAATTCTAAGTTGGCTGTTTTTGCCTTTCAGTATTACAAATATATGACTCCTCTCATTTTCGTTGCTATAAAAAAGAAACAATATTCTTTCTCAAATATGACTTTTTTCCTGGTTTTATCACTGATTCTGAACATTTTTATCATGATGCATTTTAATGGAGTTTTCATGTTTTTTGTGATTTCGTTTCTTTGAGTTTTATGAATATGTGACCTTATTGCTTTCATCAAATTTGGAGATTTCCTGAACTTCTTCAAATGTTCTCTCTTCTCCTCCTGTCTCACCTTTGGTGAATCCCAGGCACACTTTTAGTGGGCATATGAAGTGGTACCCACTATGCTGAGGTGATTTCTCTACCCAATTTCTCACCGTATTTAATTTTTGGAAGGTTTCACCTCTTACGGCTTCAAAGTTATTATTAATGTTTTCTTTTGCAATGTCTAATCTGCCTTTAACCCCTCCCAGTGTATGTTTTATCTCACATGTTCAGTTCAGTGTTTTAGAAGTCCAATTTGTATCTTTTCTAAAAATCACTTTCTGTGTTACATTCATCTGCTTGAACATGGAGACTACACTCTAGGAGCTATTTTCCTGTCCTCACTTGATAATTCTGGAAGTCACATCAGTTCTGGGTCACTTTTTCTTTGCAGAACTTTCAATCTACTGTTGGATACCAGACTTTGTGAAGTTTATCATATTGGATTTTGTATATTTATCTTCTTGTATAAATATCCCATGCTGCATCCTGTGAGGCAGTTATTTTTTTCAAAATGTTTAAACAGATATTTGTTAACTTTTTTCTATAAAGGATCAAACAGTATATAAATTTAGGGTTTGTGAGCCCTATATGATCTCTTTTGAATGCTCTTTGTGTTTTCTTACATTTCTTTAATAATGTAGAACACCAATAAATAAAATTTAAAATCTCTTCAATTTGTAAAGTTGTTAAGTTTCCATCATTTGTTTTTGGTCTCTCAGAGATCACCATCCTTCACTGTCCAGTGTCTAGGATCTTAGCAGGCATAGCTGTATGTTTTCTTGGTTTGTACTTCCCGTAGGAAGGTAAATCTGGTCCTGTCTAATTTCCTCCTAATTTCCTACTTTCAAAAGCCTCTCTAGTTTTCCCTTTTTGTTCTGCCATTCTTCAACCAATTCTGGAGGGCAAAATGGTTCTTCCAATAAATTTCCTTATGCTAAATTGAAACGAGTGATTTCTGTGGTTTGCAAACAAGACCTAAGTGGATACAATACATCAGCAGTGTGTGATTAAGATAATTTGGCTGAGCTCTATGGGGAAAGGAAAAGCAGTGTTTTGATCTCCTGCTGCACTGCAGAAATTGAGGTCTTTTAGTTTTGAATTTTTTCTTTCTGGTTTTTGCTTGTGAGAATACAGCTATGGCTTTTTAAGGATGATCATATATAATTCTTATGTGTAGACCATGTAAGATTCATTGAAATTTCATGCAAATTTATTTATATGAAGACACACATAAAGTTTTTCTAGACATGCACCAAACGTATCCCCTCCAGGAAGTGATAAAAACCCGTGAATGATCTTGCTGGTTCTCCTTGTGGTGACATTAGAAGTTCGCAAACGTCCAAAAGCTGCAGAAACCGGAAGATCATCTCAGCACTGCCAGAGGTTTGGAGACACCAAAAAACCAGCCTCAGAGCTATAGGAAAAATAACTCATGTTTTTAAGTGATAGAAACTGGCATCTATTTGCTTTTCATTAACTTTCCATATTCAGAATCTAATGATCTAAAGTCACAGCTTTAAGTTAGGGTTTAAAAGGGAAAGATAGATGAGAAGAACAAACCAAAAACAAGCGGTGGAAGGCATCTGACAGTGAAAATAAGTGTATGGAGCTAGGAACATTTAAAAAAAAAGATTCACATTTATAACTGTACTTACAGAAAGCCATCATAACCATGACTTGCTGGATACAATAAACCAATAATGAAATTCTGAAGCATATAGGTAACTGGCTATACCCATCGCCCCATCAGTGGTACTAGTCTGCTTCTGAACTTACTTCCAAGCTAATAGTTAGCTTGAATGTGTGCCCCTAGGGAGCTCGGCTTTTCTCCTTTGTGGCTCTGACAGTGGCCTCCTCACAGCCGTGGTGGGGTTGATCAGCCACCTCAGCAGAAGCACTGGTCAGGTGGTTGGCACGCAGTCCTGTGAGATGCTGCACAACTAGCGTGGACTCTGCCATCCCAGACCCCTTGGGTTGGCGTTGGTGACTGCCCCAGCAAAAAAGTTCTCTGGGACTCCTCTTCCTTCCCACTTTCCATCTTTCCTAACAGTTCCTCTTCCACCTCCATGCCTGAGTCCCAGGGACCAGGTCCCAAGTGCCCCTTTTGTGGGTTATTTCAAAAGGCTCTGACTTCTCTCCCTGTTTCCTCCCTGGTTTTTCCTCCCCACCCTGCCCTGCAATGGTGCTTTATGATAACAGGCATTCAGTCTGCCTCTTCACCTTCACAAACTCCCCACCTCATCAGAGCCAGTTAAACACCTATGTGGTCCCCTGGTGTTCCAAGCTGGGCCTCGTACATGATCGGCTCCACTCTCCA
>RJWM01025925.1:0-28727 GCA_004363535.1 Dasyprocta punctata | reverse complement strand
TTTACAAAGTGAGGACCCTGGCTCCCTACTGAGTCGCTTAGTTAAACTTCTAAACTGCTCAAGTTGCCACATTACTGACCATAATGGTGGTGCTCTTTGCCGTCTCCTTGCCTGGATTCAGCCTCCTTCTCTGCCTCACTTCCACCTTCTCTCTCTCTCTCTCTCTTTTTTTTTTTTTGTGGCACCGGGGATCAAACTCACAACCTCACACCTGACAGACATGTGCTTAAGCCACTGAGCCAAACTCCCAGCCCTAGTTTTTTTGAGGCAAGGTTGCACTATGTAGCTCAGGCCGATCTTGTGCTCGCCTTGTAGTCCAAGCCGGGCCTCGAACTCACAACGCTCCGCCTACCTCAGCCTCCCGAGTGCTGGGATTAAAGGTGTGCGCCACCATGCCCGGCTTCCACCTTCTCTCTTACAGCACAGGCAGCCAGAGCCTAGGGAAGTGGTGGAAATTTACCCAAAGGCTAGAGCCCCTGGGAAGGGCCTGGCATTACTCGTCCCGTGCCTGAGGCCCCGTCTGGATTCTGGCTGGTGGCTTGAGGATCTAGGCAGCCCTTGCTGGCTGGCAGGCGAGATGTGTGCATGGGCTGGAGTTCGCTCTCTGGGCTGTGCCGTGGTGTCTGGGGTGCAGATTCATTAAGAGGTCGCAGAGGTTTCAGAAGCGCCTGTGACAGTTCATCGTGGACAGCTGGGGACAGTGTCCTCTTTATCCTCCAGTGGGCCGATCTGCGGAGCTGGGCCGTGTATGTGTCCTGGGCTGGGCTCTGCGCCGGCCGCCGAGGGATGAGCTGAGCGAAGCCCTGTCTTCCATGGCCCGTGCTTATGCCCCAGTGACATAATGAGCAGAGGCCACTTAGGAGAAAGAAACGGCCCGACCGACAGTTTCTAACAGCAGGGGAACATATTCTGCCTTTTGGAAACCTTCCTGTTGGAAACCGGCGACATGAAAAGGTAGAGGCGTGTGCTGGGAAGGAATAAGCTCGATATTGGGGTGAACTTGATCTTGGGGCGCCTGCTCTGTTCCAGGCACGTACGCAAGCTGTCGGGGTCGCAGTGGGGCAGCACTGCTGAGGCCAACGTGCTGGACAGCCTGGGCAGCAGAGCCCGAGTCTTGAGTCCTGGGGGTGACGTCAGTGTGTGGAGAGAGGCCCTTCCCGCTGAGTTCTAACATCCTACCAATTCTGTGTAGCTGTGGACCAATCCTTAACTTGCTTCTTTAAGGCAGATCTCTTATCTTTATACTGTTTCATTTTCCATTAAGCTTTGGAAAGTATATTTTGAATTTTTCCCCGGCATCAGGATGAAGTCATAAGGCCTCAGAATCACCCACAGATGCTTCCTTTCTAGAATGTGAAGCGGGGGTGGTGGTTTAGGACAGCGACGTTCTGGTGCAGAGCCAGCTGAAGGCAGAGGAAGGGCGCAGTCAGAGGTGCTCACGTCCTCTGGGGAGGGGCTGGCTTCGATTCTGGGGTTTGGTTTTGGCTGGCTGACTATCTTTTTTTTTTTTTTTTTTTGTCTTTTTGAGACAGGTATGCCTATGCATTTCAGGCTGGACTTGAGCTCACTTTGTAGCCCAGGCTGGCCTTGAACTTGCAACAATCCCCCTGCCTCAGCCTCCCGAGTGCTGGGATTACAGGCATGCACTACCACACCTGGCTCCATTATGAATCTAAATCACCAAAATTTAAACCTGGAAAATTAACATTTGCAATTAGACATAATGTATATATAGTCTCATCTATATCTATCTATATCTTCAAATTATTTTCATGCACTTTGAGTAGTTGGATTCTGGGGTTGTTCCATGCCAGTAACAAATGTATTGGGGACCCAGCCTCGATCCCCAATCTCCCAAATGACTGTATGGTAAAAGCTTAAATAAATGAGACCAGTGGTATGATTTTAGGGCTCCAGGAGGATCTAAGCCCTCTGCAGAGTTCTTGACTCTGAGGCTATGATGAGGGCTAAGACAAAGAGCTTCTCTGGGCTGCCTGTATTTATTTCCATTGTAGACAAAGCGAGGGGATACTGAGGAAAGCGCGGGAAATGAGCAGGACCTTGGGAGTCACTTCAAAGACTTCTCCAAGTAGTAAACTGTGCCAATTGTGGAGAACTGTCTTATCTCCATGGTGACATTTATGGTGGGAATGAGACTGCAGGAGTGAGATGCCTGCAGCTGCAGTCTCTATCTACTTTATTGATTGTGGAGCCAAAATGTCTTCAGCTGCAGCCTTCTCTTGCCCTTTGAGGTATCTCTGGCCTCACCGGCCACTACAGATCTCGGCCAGGACCGGTGATTCATAGAGGTTCACTTACTATGAATCAGTTCCCATCACCAGGCAAGGGGCCTAGGCCTTGGACAGGCTCACAGATAAACATAGAAAGCCAATCAGTTAATTTTAAATCCTGCTCAGAGACGCTTCGTAGTGGTCTCCAACACGAACGTATGCTGTGATGCAGGGCTGGTTCGAAAAGCGCTTGAGACACGTACTTCTGAACCTAATCCTGTCGGGGGAAAGAACCCCTGAACCTAATCCTGTCGGGGGAAAGAACCCCTGAACCTAATCCTGTCGGGGGAAAGAACCCCTGAACCTAATCCTGTTAGGGGGAAAGAAGCCCAGCGTTACAGAACATTGGCTGGGAAGCAATTTACCCAAAGACAGGCCTTCAAATATTTCTCATTAAGAATCTTCCTTCCCTGGAGGCAGGCCTGGGACTCACTCCTTCCTTGGGTTTCAGCCCCAGCCCCGAGCCTGGCAGCGTGGGGTCCCCAGCCCGAGTCGGCTGAATGGACTGTTTGAATGCATTTGCCCGAAGAGGTCCATACCCAGGGCAAAGGTTGCTATTCTGGCTTTTATTCCCAAACTGGACTTGAAAAACGCAGAGAGAGACATCGTATTGAGATATCAGAAGCTGCTCCGTCCGGAAGGAGAAACTTCCGGGAAGGGAGAAGAGGGCTTGGGCTGGCGTGGAGGGCAGTGCAGGGAGGCCCTGCTGGTGGCTTCTGCTTCAATTTAATAACTTTCTATTGGTTTCCTTTGAGGTCCCTAACCTGTTACGTTGTCTCAATAAGCTATAGTTTTATTGAGTTCTAGAATGCTGATTTGGTCTTTTCTCTTCAGAGTCCAGTTTCCAGTAAAGACTGGTAATGCACACCTGTCAGTCCCAGCACTCTGAGGACACTGAGGCGGGAGGATCACAAGTTCGAGTTCAACCTGGGCATTTTAGTGATACCCTGTCTAAAACTAAAAAAGGGGCTGGGCACATAGCTCAGTGCTAATGCCCTGGGTTCGACCCCTGGTATCATACCACCAAAAAAAAAAAAAAAAAAAAAAAAATCCAAATTCCTACTGAAAATCTCATGTCTTCTGTTTTCTTTGACATACTAACTATTATTTCAAAATTCTTGTCCACTGATAATCCTGGCTCTGTGTCTACTGCCTGTCTTTTCAAGACTTGTGGTATGTACTTAAATCTTTACGTCTGGTCATTTTTGTAGCACGCGGGACTTCACGTATAAAAACCAGAGCCGTTCTGAGCGCTGCCCTTCTCTCCATGGAGGGTTCCTCCTTACTCCCTAGAAATACACGGAAGTGAGAGACGCACCATACAAAACGATCCCTGCTGGATCAAGAGTGTGATGCGGCGTTGACCTGATCAGTTAGAAATCAAACAGGCAGGGGCTGGGGCGCCTGTCCGCCTCTCCCTGGGTGTCTCTGTCCCACATCGCACCCTCCCCAGCTTTTCACTGGGAGCCTGGTGGGGCTTCGCCTCCTTGGCCCTGAAGACCAGGAGCCAGTCAGTTCTCTCTTCCACCCAAGCAGAGCGCTGTGAGCAAACCACCAGCGAACCAGTCTGGGCCTCGGCATCCCCCGCTTCCCTCTGCACGCACACTCTCCCAAGTATTTGTGGGTACTAGGCGTGGTGGTGCAGGCCTCGAACCCCAGCACTAGGGAGGCTGAGGCAGGAGGATCGCTGTGAGTTCCGGGCCAGCCTGGGCTACACAGTGAGAACCTGTCTCCAAAACAAAACAAACAATAAACAGATAAACATCAACAACAGCAATGAAAAGGGCTGGAGCTGTATCTTGGTGCAGAGATTGTGGGTCCACGTCGTGGTTTTTTCTATTTTTTTTTCCCCTGGAAGAGGCCCTGCAGGAGAAGCCCCAGTTCTCAGCTCTGCCAAAAGCTGCTGGTGGAGGCGTCAGCGCGGGTGCTCGGCTGCAGGATCTCAGTTAATCTACGCCCCCTCCCATTGTCTCCAGGGCTCTTGGACACGTTCAGAAGTCGAATCTGTGTGATTTATCCAGTTTTGTTGTTGCAGTGGGAACATTGACCCATGACTCTCTACTAATTACTCTGATTTAACCCGCAGCAGAGGCTCTCCTGTGTCACTCACGTCCTCCTTCCTCGGCGCATGCCCAAGTGTCCGCATCACCTCGAGGGCTGCAGAAGCTCTCCCTGCCAGCCCCGAGGCCTGGTGGGTTAGGGTTTTTTTTTCCTGCATTGTTCATACAGTTAAAACGTGGTTCATTTAATTTTCCAAAACACTTTGGGAATCCAGACTTGGCTTTTGTGACTACTTGGGGTCAGCTTGCCAGGTCAGACCTGTCCCGGGTTCCTGTAGGGCACTGCCCGCCCCTGGGCCTTCTCCGAGTCATCCTGGTGAGTGCCCGAATCTCCACAGCTCATCTGGCTGCTGTCTTCTTCTTTCTCATTGGGCCTCTGTTTTGTTTCTACATTTTATGGCACCAGGGATTGAACTCAGAACCTTTGCAGGGCCTTAAACTACACCCCCAGCACGTTTTTAATGGTTTATTTTGAGACAGAGTCTTGCTAAATTGCCCCGGCTGGGCTCAAACTTGTGCTCTTCCTGCCTCAGCCTCCCAGGGTGCTGGGATTACAGGTGTGCACCACCAAGACACTCATCAGGACCTGGACAAGGCCACGGTTGGGGGAATTAACCATGTGGATTCCTTGAGTCCCCTGCCCATTCTCTGATGCTTCAGTGGCTTGAGTTCTGGGCTGGAGCCAGAGCTGGGGAGATCGGCATGAGTCTCAAATTCTCACTGGCCTTGCTGAGCCTCAGTTTCCTCATCTATCGAATGGGCAAGACACACTCACCTGTCAGGGCCATGGTCAGACTTCAGCAGAGTCTGGTCCAGCTGGGTGTGAGCCTTGGAGCTACAGATGCCCAGAGTCCCCAGGGGAGGGATGCATGCAAAGCCCAGGTATCGGGGACCTGGTCTAGATCCCCAATCTCCCAAACGAGTGTACAGTGAAGGCTTAAATACATGAGACAAGTGGTATGATTTTAGGGCTCCAGGAGGATCTAAGCCCCTGCAGAGTTCTTGACTCTGCGGCTATCATGAGGGCTAAGACAAAGAGCCTCTCTCCTTGCCCGTATTTATTATCAAAGCAGATAAAGGGAGGGGATACTGAGGAAAGTGTGGGAAATGAGCAGGACCTTGGGAGTCACTTCAAAGACTTCTCCAAGTAGTAAACTGTGCCAATTAAGGAGAACTGTCTTATCTCCATGATAACATTTATGGTGGGAACAGGACTGCAGCTGCAGTCTCTATCTATTTACTTGAGTCTGAGCCAGGTGTTTTTGGCGGTGACCTTCTCTTGCCCTTTGGGGTATCTCTGACATCACAGGTCACTACAGACCTCTGCCAGGACCGGTGATTCATAGAGGTTCCTTACTATGAATCAGCTCCCATCGCCAGGCAAGGGGCCTAGGCCTTGGACAGGCTAACAGATAAACAGAAAGCCAATTAGTTAATTTTAAATCCTGCTCAGAGATGCTTCGTAGTGGTCTCCAACACCCAGGGACCCAGGGACAGTGCGACTCAGCGCCTCCACAAGTCAGGCCTCCCGCTGCCACGCACGCTGGACAAGCCCGCACGCTCTCTGGGCGAGCCCGAGCCACTGTGATGAGATGGCAGTGTTGCTCTGGGTGCCTTGTGGCAAGACCCTGGGGCAAGGAGGCACCGCATGCCTCGCAGGCCACCCAGCCTGTGCCATATGTCATGTAGGTCCCCATCCAGCCCTCAGGACCGAGATCCAGGGGGAGCTTAAGGTCTGAACATGAGAACGAGTCCCCGGAGGCTCTCAGCAAAGTCAGCCTTGCAAACTGAGTTCCAGGCGCAGGCTGGCGTGGTCCTCGCGCAGGAGAACACTGTGTGTTTGCCCTCAGGAGGGAAAGGAAGGCCGTTCCTCTTCCTCCTCTTCCTCTTCTTCCTCCTCTTCCTCCTTTTCCTCCTCTTCTTCCTCCTCCTCTTCCTCCTCCATCACAGCTAACACCTCACAGTTCCGAGTGTCCAGCACCAGGCTAATCCCTTTAACACCAGGGTGACAGCTACGTCACCATCCCTTTCTAGGTCAGTGGCTTAAGGTCATCCAGTAGTGGAGGCAGAGGCTGCACCCTGGACACCTCTGTCTTAGCCATCAGGTCACGCTGCCGGCTGGGAGAGGGGACGGCGCCTCCAACCCTGTCCCTCGCTGCTTGCCCGGGTCCTCTTCCTCCCACCACCCATCCGAACTCTTGTTCTCTCCCCCACAGGAAGCGGGTGCTTGGAGGGATGGAGGTGGAAAGACTCAACTCACAAACTGAGTTTAGTTGTGGGGTGGGGGGACAGCAGTTCAAGCCCAGCCCTGGGAGGAAGGGGTCTCAGGTCTGCCACTTGCTCAGCCGAGGGGTACTTGTTTTTTTTTTTTTTCTGGCATTGGGGATGGAACCCAAGGGTGCCTGTAGTGGATTGGTAACTGGTGGTCAACTTAAAACACCAGCTGGACTGAGTCAGCATGGTGCTGAGTGTGGACAGTCCAGCTGAGGACAGTTGGAGCATAAAAAGGAGGCCTGGAGGGGCAGAGCGTGGCGTTGTGGGTTCTCCTAAGTGGTGTTGTTCGGAGCGGTTGGTTCTGGAGAAGTTTGTCAAGCTGGCTCCCCTGATATGAACTCAGCTGTTATCTTTGTAGGAGCTTGGGACCTTGTTGCTGAGAGTGGCTGTGGTTCACTCTGGGGGAGCTTAGGTCCTTTGAGCATCACTTCTTGGCTCCGGAGGGAAAGATGTGTGCTGTTCAATCTCCAGGAGAAGCTGTCATGCTGGCTTCCTGATAAGAACTTGGCTGTTCTCATCGCTGAAGGAGCTCAGGAACTCATTGTTGCTGAGGATGGCTGTGGTACTTTTTGGGGAAGCCCTGGTCCTTACTTTGAGCATCGCTTCCTGACTCCAGTGCAGAACCCTCAGCCTACTGGCACAGATCCTTCACCCCGCTGGCACAGACTTTCTAGCTTCCACCGCTGACCTTTGGGCCTTCCCAGCACAGATCTGTGGGATAGACTTGCATGGGTCATTGTCTTGGGCTCTAGGCCTCCAGCTGAACTCATGTAGGTTATTGCCATTGGCTGGATTTTCTAGGTCTTCAGTGTTGTGGGCAGATTTCCTGCACTTTGTTTGTATTTAACTCCTTGGGCAACCATCATAAAATATTATAAATGATGTGTCCTGTATGTAATTATTTTGCTTGCAACCCCTGACAACAACAGTGCTCTACCCCTGAGCTACATCCTCAGCCCTTTTCTATTTTTGTCTTGAGACAGGGTCTTTCTAAATTGCCAAGTTGTCCAGACTGGGCTTGAACTTGGGAGTTTCCTGCCTCAGTCTCCCAGAATGTTGGAATTACTGGTGTGTACCATTGCACTCAGCCCAAGTGGAAACTTTTTTTTTTTTTTTTTTTTTTTTTGCGGCACCAGGGATTGAACTCACAACCTCACGCCTGTCAGACAGGCACTTAAGTCACTGAGCCAAACTTCCAGCCCTGGTTTTTTTGAGGCAGGGTCGCACTGTGTAGCTCAGGCCGGCCTTGTGCTCGCGTTGTAGCCCAAGCCAGCCTCAAACTCACAACGCTTCTCCTACCTCAGCCTCCTGAGTGCTGGGATTAAAGGTGTGCGCCACCATGCCCGGCTCCAAGTGGAAACTTGTAAGGCCCAGAGCTGTCCTAGATTTTCCTAAAACACAAGCTAATACAAAAGATGGTTGAATTCCTTTGGAAAAATACTACGACAGAGACTCCCCGCACTGACAATTTAGCTTAGCAAGTTTGCTCTGTTGTGCAGACCCCGGGCCTTCTCTGTGCCTGTAGCTGGAACCTGCAAGGAAACTCCAGGCCATTAATGGGAACCGTGTGTCCTTCCAGGGCACAGCAGGTGGCTGCACTGGCTTAGAGAGAGAGGTTCATTAGAGTGGTACACACCCTTCGACCCCTTTATCTGACTTCTGGGAATCCGTCCTAGAGAAATAACCCAAATATGGAAAGGCTTATGAACCAATAAGGTGTTGCAGTGTTCCTTACAACAGCAGGGAAACTGGCATCAACGATGCTGCTCCAACTTGCTGGCGCGTAAGGGGCCCCTGCAAAGAAAGTCAGTAAGGTTTTCAGTAGCAACAGAGAGGCTGTTTGTGACAGACTGTTAATTAAAGAAATCACAGTTCAAAATTATGGACTCTGAGCTGCACCACATAAGCTACGCACGGAAAACGCTGGAAATGAATAAACTGCAAGTCTAGCTGGGTCTAGGGAATGGGATTATGGGTAATTCGGGGGATCATGAGTGATTTTTGTTTCCATTTTTCCAATTTTCTGCAATTTAGTTATGGTTAAAAGTGTATTATAAATTTTAAAAATTTAAAGTAAAAAAAAATAGCTCATATTCCTGGGGCACAGACAACTTCTGACTTGGTAAAAATAAATGCTGTAGGACCACTGGTAAGACCTATTGTAGATTTCTTTGTTTTTAATGGAGAAGTATAATACATGTGCAGAATAAAAAAGGTTAAGTGCAGAAAGATATGCAACTACCATTATCTTAATGAGGATGCCTTTTTCTCCCAATGTTTTACACATATTTATGTACATTTTAATAAAGCCTAGAATGTATGCGATTCTGAGTTCTGCTTTTACTTTTATTTTAAAAAT
Source organism: Dasyprocta punctata (assembly GCA_004363535.1). Taxonomy (NCBI): domain Eukaryota; kingdom Metazoa; phylum Chordata; class Mammalia; order Rodentia; family Dasyproctidae; genus Dasyprocta; species Dasyprocta punctata. The sequence goes on along the minus strand of RJWM01025925.1, from coordinate 19,743 downwards.
AAAGATCTCAGTTATAACAATCTTCCTGGTTATAAATGTAAGGAGTTACACATACTCCACAGTGGGGATATATTTACTTAACTATTCCTCTGTAGCACACATTAGCTGTAAAGTTTTTATTTATGATTATGATCGTATTATAAATCTTATGGCAATAAATATGGTTGTGTGTAACATACACCATAATGTAGTTGTACATGAGGAATATGTAAAATCTTACAGCTTTCCTCTATATCAGCAATACATTAGAAAATGTGAAAAACAATTCCACATAGGATAGCAAGAAAAATAGAAAGTGCTTAAAACAAAAGAAATACGGCGAAGGCTGGGAGTGTGGCTTGGTCTAGAGTGTGGTGCTTGGTGTGCCTGAGGGCCTGGGTTTGATCCCAGCTGGCATCACACACACACATGCACACACACGCACAGTGCCTGCACGTGGATAAACCTGGAGGAAATCATGCTAAGCGAAATAGACCAGAGCTGGAAAGAAAATACCTCATGATCTCACTAGTATGTGGCATCTAAGAAAATAAAAATGTCAAATACCTAGAAACAAAAAACACGGTGGTTACCAGGGACAGGGAGAGGGGGAGGTAGGGAATTTAGGTCAAAGAATACCAAACTGCGATGAATCAGACAAACAGTTCTAGGGGCCAAGTGTGTAGCATGAGGAGGATACTTAATAATACTATTCTATATTGAGGATTTTTGCTACAGAGTAGTTTTTAGGGGCTCTCACCAAATACAGAAAGATCACTACTTGGTACAGTGGCACACCCCTATAATCCCAGCACTTTGGGAGACTGAGGCAGGAGGATCACAAGTTGGAGCCCAATCTGGACAACTTAGTGAGGCCCTGCCTCAACATCAAAACTGCAGCACAACTCACAGTACCTAAATCTCGGCAGTAGGCTGTATGTCCGGTCACAGATGAATGGATAAGGAAAAGGCAGTATTTACACAATGGAGCACTATTCTGCCATTAAGAAAGATAGACTTGCCAGGCATGGTGGCGCACACCTGTAATCACAGTACTCAGGAGGCTGAGGCAGGAGGATCATTGAGAGTTCGAGACCAGCCTGGGCTAAAAGTGAGTACAAGGCCAGCCTGAGCTGCATAGTGAAACCCTGTCTCAGAAAGACCAAAAGAAAAAAAAAAAAAAAAAAAAAAAAAAAAAAAAAAAATAAACTTGAGTCATTGTTAGGGAAATAAATGCATCTTGAGACCATAATGTCATGCCAGGGATATAGCTCAGTGGCACAGCACCTGCCTGGCAAGCATGAGGTCCTGAGTTTGATTCCTGGTACAGAAAAAAAGAGAGAAACCATAATGTTAAGTGAAGTAAATCAACATACAAGCTTAAATATGGCACAGTTTCTCTTATGTGAGAAAGCCAAGTTATAAATAAAGAGCAAGTGAGGGATAGGGAGCTGGGGAGCGATCTCTTCCCGCAGCGGCGCTGGGCACCGGGCAGCGCACATCCTCAGACAGAAGCCGCTACAGTCAGGGTTTGCAAGGAAGCAGAGCTAATACAGGACATGTAATTTATAGGATTATGTTATAATATGCACCCGAAAGGCAAATGCAGAAGAGTGCAGGAGAGCTGTCCATGCACCAGAGACCCAAAGAATCCAGCTGAGGACCTGGAGCCCACGGCAATGTCCCGCGCGAGTCCAGCTGGAGGCCTGGAGCCCACGACAATGTCTCATGCAAGTCTGTATCCGGGATCTGCCTTGGGAAGGCCCAAAGGTAAGCGGTGGAAGCTAGAAAGTCCGCACCAGCAGGATGAAGGATCTGTGCCAGCAGGCTGAGGGACCTGCACTGGAGCCAGGAAGCAACCAGAGCTCCCCTGAAGAGAACCACAGCCCCCCTCAGCGACAGCAAGGACCCGAGCTCCTCAGGCGATGACGACAGCCGAGTTCGCATCAGGAAAACCAGTGTGACAAGCTTCTCCATGGGACTCAACAGCACCATCTTCCCCTCCAGTTCCCCTTTTGTGCCGTGGGTAACAATCCTCAGGGGGCCATCCACACCCAGCCCCGTGCTGATTCAGTTCAGCTGGGTGTCACAAGTTGACCATTAGTTAATCCGCCACAGAAGCCTCTGGTGGCCTGGGCCAGGGAGCTGAGCATGCAACTGGCTTCTGCCAAACACCTAAGCTCTCTTCAAACCCCTGGGACAAGTACCACCATCCACAGCCACCCTACCTGAGGTGGCCCTGCCCACCCCTGCCCCTAGCCCATGCTGAACCCAACAGCCCCTCTCTGGGTCTGGACACTGCCTGCTCCTGTCTTACCTGCACCAACCCCAAGGCCTTGAATCTGCTGCATTGTTCCTTGTCTCAAGAATGGTACTGGTGTCAGTGTTGGGTCACCTCCTCCAGGAAGCCCTCTCTGACTACTTCCTGCTGTTTCCTCAGCCCCCAGAGCTTCCCCTTGTCCCCAGAGGTCATGGGATTATCTCCAATGTGGAGGGTGGCCATGAAGGCAAGGGGCACATCTGAGGCACCCTGCACAGGCCCGCTGCGGAGCTGTCCCCCACGCCACTGACCATGATAAGGAGTGCGGGCCTAGACAGGCACCGCTGTGTGGGTGGCTTTCGGGCAGTCTGGTACCGCGTGCAGGCAGGACAGGCATGGAGGAGGGACTGGGCAGGGGCCGCAGGGAGCATGACTGAGTGGCCGGTCTCTGCAGTGGCAGCGATGTCCTGCACAAGTGTGGCTGCCTGCTAATAACCAGCTCACTCGTTTAAGCTCGCAAATAGCAAGTGTGTGCTCAGGACAGGAAGAAGGCATTTGGGGCCACTGGGGGAGGGGGGTGGGGACTTGGGGGCTTTAGGGGGCCTGCAGAGATGGGGGGCAGTGCACACCGAGCCAGGAAGTGAGCTTGCGGGCAGGACGTGCCTGGAGGGGTGGACAGTGGCCAGGGCAGGCTGCTGCTGTCAGATGTGCGGGGGAGGGGGAGCTCAGCACTGGGAGCAGAGCGTGCACCCTGAGGCCCCGCAGTGCCAGGGCCACGCCGCTCCTAACACGGGGAGAAGTGGCCCTGAGGGCCCACAGGGAGCCTCCGGGAAAGAGCCATCGGCAGCCTGCCTCCTCCAGGATGGGAGAAGGCTGGACTGGACTGTCCCTGTGGGCCATAATAAATGGCTTCCTGCTCAGAGCAGATTCCAAGGGTGTGTGTCATCTCACCCAGGACCTGGTCAGATGGTGGGGGGCCCCCCACCCCCAAGTTACAAGCCCATGTGCTCCTCAGCAAGGCTCTCTCCTCTCACGTAAAGACCCAGAAGGAAAACGATCAGACATTCGCGCTAGCGACAGCTTTGCCTCTCCCGATGACATGGTTCACTTCCTCTGGTCGGAATACGGGAACCACAGCAAGGATCATAATTCGATTTTTTGCTTTGGTTGCCAAGAAACCAGGGGTCCCGCTTAGGTATTGTAATTATATCACCCTAGGTTTCCAGCACAATTATTCCCATCTCAATTACTCCCTGGAAATATTAAACAACATTTTAAAGAAATTAAGAGCAAAAATTTGAGTTATCAAACACAATATATACTTTCCTTTTTCCTACTAACTCTTAGTCACTTACACAAACGCCACTTTCACTCAGAGTTACACACTCACACTCCGTTTTGTTTTCTATGTTTTCACACGACATGAGTTCAGAAACTCCGTATTTCTTTTTTGTTTTAAACACCGTACTTCTTTTTCGTTTGTTTTGTTTTTGGTTTTTTGAGACAGGATCTCACTATGCAGTTCAGGCTGGCCTTAAGCTCACTTTGCAGCCCAGGCTGGTCTCAAACTTGCAACGATCCTCCTGCCTCAGCCTCCCGAGTGCTGAGATTACAGGCGTGGGCCACCATACCCAGCAAACACTGTATTTCTTCTGCAGTACACTGGCCGGCCTTTTCAATGAGGGCATGGCATGCCATCGAATCACTGCACACTGGTACACCAGGAATGGGCCAGTGCTGCATGTGACACATTTTTTTCTTTAGGTTTTTTTCTCTTATGGGAATTCTGCCGTGATAACACATGAGTAAAAGTTATGAAACAAGTCACACAAAGAGAAATACAAATGGCTCGCGGCACGGGAGGAAAGTTCCATCACCTCTGACGATTAAGGACACTCAGAGAAGCAGGGCAGTGTTTCTCCTGTCTGAGGAAATGGCCCACGCTAAGCAATGTCACCCAGCACGCCTCGAATTCGAATTTGGCTGTTTCCAGCTGCAGCAACTCCTCTTCCAGGGCGCCCCTGCCGGGAGAGATGAGAAACAGCCCGGCCACAGGAGCACGGCTGCCACTGCACCACGCCGTCTAACGCTGCAAAATGGAAAGGATCACAGCTTCTCCTGGGTTGTGGCCACGTAGGTTCCTGCGGTCCACCCACGAGGTGCACCCAGGAGCTCTCGTGAGACAAGATGCTCTGTGGGAAACAGAAGCTTGGACACAAAGCAGCTGTCAGATAATCCTGGGGCTGGGGGTCACAGGAAGCAGGCTCCATCCCCAGGGCTGCCTCTAATCATGAGACTCCTGGCTCAGAGACAGGGACTGTGCTGTCGGCTCTAGGAGCAGACGCCAGAGCTTCAGCGCCAAAGGCCTGCACCAGCATCCCCGTCTCCCGGGTCCCAGGGCGCCGGGCCAGGGGCCCATCACGGCGCCTGCGCACACGACAGGCTGCATTACTCAGGGCGCTCGGGGCTTGAGGATTTGGCCTAAGTAACGGGGAGCGATCCCAAAGCCCCAGTGCACTCGGGGGCGGCACTGCAAGGGCAACACCAGCGCCACAGTAAACACCGGGTTTATTTGAGGAGTCAGAGGCCAGAGAAAGTTTTTAAAGGCAAAATGAGGAGAATCGCACACGTTATCAGAAACAATGATCCCTGGCTACAAGGATTGGGGATGAGAGGGGGACCGGCATGACTGCCAAAGTCCTGGCAGAAGTGTTTCCTGTTCCAGGCGTGACGGCCACTGGGCAAGGCTGTGACCGTGGCGCAGTCTCCGGTGACCGTTACCGGTATCTTGCAGGCACACACGAGAGCCCCTCCCTCCCACCCTCCCGCTGTGTCCGTTATTCTGCCCAGTTTCTGTCCCGGGTGGCTCCATCTGCACCCTGACAACTTTCACAGGGAAGGGACCACGGTTAGGGTAGGCGTGTATGGAGGGAGGGGTCACTGCAGCACAGACACAGCCGGGAGATGGGGGGACCGAGTGGCCAGGACCTTGCTTTAGGGCACATTGGGCACGAACGTCCGGGGACACACAGGGCCAGGGCAGATCACCTCCCCCGACACCCAGCGTGGCTCCCCTGAGAGTCTCAGGCCTCCGATCTCCTCCCCCCACCCCGGGAGAAAGGGTCAGCTGTCAGCCCGCAGTGTGGAGTCTGGGGTCTCCCCGAAAGCAGGTTGGTCCAGCCCCTGCATTTTACAGATAGGGAAACTGAGGCCCAGGAAGGGACTTGCCCACGGCCCAGCAGAGAGCGAGGAGGAGGTCAGGGCACTGTCACCCCCATCACAGTGGCTGACGGTGAGCAAACTACAGCGTTCCCTCAGGGGACCCTGCCACATTTACTACAGGGTCCTTCCGGGCTCACAGCCACGCGCAGTCCCAACCCGGCCCCACTTGCTGGGAGGACAGGAGGCAGCAGAAGGGGAGGCTGCCCTTCCCACCCTCTGCCTGGCCAGGCCCCTTACTGAGGAGGCCACCAGCTAGCTGGCCCCTTTCAGCAGCTTTTCTGGGCTCTCAGCAAACCTGAGCCTAGGGGGCGTCTTGTGGAGGGGATGGGCATCTCATCTTTTTAAATTTGACATTCACTCAGAAATGGATGGCTAAGCGCAGTGACACACCTGTAGTCCCAGTGACATACGAGGCTGAGGCGGGACAACTGCTCAAGTTCAGGAGTTTGAGGCCAGCCTGCGCAATAGAGAGATTCTATCTCAAAAGAAAGAAGAGCAGGGCATGGTGACACATGCCTGTAATCCCAGCACCCAGGAGGCTGAGGCAGGAGGATTGATCGTTGCGCGTTTGAGACCAGCTTGAACTACAAAGTGAGCTCAAGGCCAGTCTGAACTGCATAGCAAGACCCTGTCTCAAAAAGACAAAAAAAAAAAAAAAAAAAAAAAAAAAAAAAAAAAAGAGTAAGAGGCACATTTCATAGGCAAATAGCTTGATACATTTACACAAACGGAACCCAACCTCGTAGTGGGTGGTGGGTTCTGACCCTTCAGAGCCCACGCTGGTCCACCGCTGATGGTGAGCGGGTCCCACATGGACGCTGTGACCAACGGGACCACTAGGAACACCGCGTCTTTGGCTGCATTTCTGCAGGTATGATCCCGGGCGCGGAACCGCGGTCTCAGGACCCTTCCATCCGAGGAAATGGAGTTTCCCATGGCCTCGCCCTGGGAGCCCCATCTTTCCCTGCACTGGGTATTTTGGGGTCTTGTTTTTTAGATGAATCTCCGTGGTTCCCCAGACTTACCCACAGTGCCCCGGGCTGGCTACAGCCTGCATTTCTGCACCAAGCAACTGCACGACCTCACGGAGCAAAAGCTGTTTTAGACCTGGGTTATGGGGTCCCTATTGGTGTTGGGGTGTTGGGTCACTGCTGGCACCCCTGAAAGGCGGCGCCCTGATCCCAGCCGGGGAGGCCTGGGTCTGCGTGGAGCTGCCCAGCCTGGCCACGCGCACGCAGAGGGTGCAGACCTGGCCCGCGGGGGCCCCCGAGCAAGCCCGTCGAGGCCGGGCTCCACAGGGACGTGGGTCCCGCGTGGGTGCGGGTCCTTTTCGCGGGCCAGACAGGGCCTGCCCCGGGTCCTGAGCCCAGCGGCGCCGCCCCCGCCGAAAGAATCGGGTTTCGAGGGCGCGTCCGGCCCGAAGGCGCCCCCTTCCGCGCGGCCCTGCAGGGCGCCTCGCGTAGCCGGGCGCGGAGGGCGGGTCCGGGGGCGGAGGGGAGCGGGTGGAGGCCCCGCCCCGCCGCGCCCCCCGGGCGGGATACTTGAACCGCACGGCCCGGCCCTGCAGCGCTGCCGACCTCGGCCGAGCGCGGAGCCCGGGACCCGCGCCTTTGTCGCCGCCGCTGCCGCCGCCGACCCCATGGAGCGCGCACGCCCGGCCCTGTTGTCGCCAATGCTGCTGCTCGGTGGCCTGTCGCTGCTGGTGGCCCGAGGTAGGGCGATCCCCTGCCCGCGCGGGAGTTGTGAGTGGCCGGGAGGTCGGGCGACGTCCCCTCCCTTCTCCCCCCACTGCCCAACATATCCTCCGGGGGCCTTCGCTCGACCACGCGCCCGCCAGGCCCGGACGCGGACCCCGGGGTGAGGCAGGCGGAGCGTTCGCACTGCAGAGCCCGGACTCTTCCCCAGCGGCTGTCTCATCCCTGCCTTTGTCCCCACGTGGGCGCCTTGTACCCATCTTGCAGATCTGCAAGCTGAGGCCGGAGAGTGGGGACAGTAATTTGTCCAGTCATCGGGTAGGGGGTGGCCTGGAAGAAATCGGGGTGATAGCAGAAGGGTGCAGTGGGGGGCTGGGACCTAACCACTTCCTCCCTATCTGTCCTTCTGGGACACAGTGCTCAGGACAGTGTGCCAAGCTCCATGTCCAGTGGGGACAGGGAAGAGGCCACTTTGAGCCCACTGCCCCGTGGCAAGGGGCATATGGTGTTCTCTAGCAGATCCAGGGCCAGAGCCCCTTCCAGCCCAGGAACCAGCCCCCAGATAGTGCCCACCCAGGCTGCGCCCTTCCCGGTCCTAATGCCCTAGGCCCGACTGGTAGGGACGGAGGCGACCACCGGGGCAGTGGGTCCCAGTGGGGTGGGGCGGTAGAACCAGGACCTCTGACCCCTCTGCTGACCCCCTGGCTTCTCAGGCGCTTAGCCAGCCCTGACCCTCCGGAAGTCTTTTTCTCCAGGGTCCCAGGGTCGGACCACCCCTGGGTCTCAGATTCTTTATCCCCGGTTCAGTTCAGTTCCTTTTGAATTCTCTGATGACCACCCTCCGCCTTGGTCAAAAGGTCACTGTCCCAGCGAAGGCCTGCAGGGGCTTAAGGGGAGGCCAGGGGGAGGGAGAGGCCCTGCAGTCATCTCGGATCTCTGCCCCCAAGGAGCTGGGGACTTGGGCACTGGTCCCTCCCGGGCACGTCCTGGGTTCCTCCTCCGGCTGGAGGCGGCGAGGAGACACACAGCATGGGCACCACAAGCCGTGCCAGTCCCCAGGAGCCCGAGGGGGCTTCTTGGAGGAGGAGGTGGTGCTCAGTCAGGAGCCAGCGGGCGAGGGGGCGCAGCTGGAAGGACATTCCAGACGAGGCAGGAGTGGTGCAATCCAGAGGGGCCTTGAGCTGGGGGGACAGGGACAGACCAGCCAGCTCCCCGCTGGAAACGGAAGGGACCTCGGCGAGCCTGCCTTTTACAGGAAACCGAGATGGGGAGAAGGCGTAGTTCGCTCTCACAAATCCCCCACCGCTCTTCTCTTCTGTCCAGAGGGGAGCAGAGCCATTCTCTGTGGATTTATTTGGCTCTGCGTGCGCAGCCCGGGGCGGCCCACGGCACAGCCCTTTCCACACACGCCGAGGAGAGGGCCCTCGTGGGTGACCCCGAGGACGGTGCGAGGAAGCTGCAGTTCGTACAAAAGGCAGTGGGGAGGGGCCCTTGGGCTGATCCGCCACAGCGCACACGGCGACGGGCCGCGTGGCCGGCGAGTTACACAAGGGTCCCGGCCTTTCCTGCTGAGGCACAAGCGCCTGTCTGTCCTGTGTCTGTCCTGAGTTGGGCTTTGCCGAGGGCGGGACGGGAGCGGGGAGGCGGTGTTGGAAAGAGGGTTGTGTTTCTCCAAGGCCGTCTTGGCTGCTGGCTGCGGCGGGCAGAGTTTCCCACTAATGCAGAGAAAGCCGTTTGGGGAGGCAGAACAAAGGCCAGCGAGGACTTGGCTTCCGAACATGTGTCCCGCGTCACTCCGGCAAGCTTCTCAGTTGGGAGGTGGGGCGGGTGCAGGGGGAGGGAAGGGGTACCCTGGGGGAGTTCTCGGAGGCCTGTCCTGCCTGTGTGGCCCCCCCAGCCCCCAGCCTCCAGCTGCAGGCCACGCGCCCCTCCCCCGCTGAAGTGGGGGTGCTGGTGGCTCCTCTGCAGCTCGCAGCAGGGCGCAGGGCCCCTGAGGAGTGGAAGTCAGTCCTCACCACTCCTGCTGCAAAAAGCCCCCAGGATGGGGGCAGGACAGCGTCCTGGTTTTCTCAGCTGCGAAATGGAGATAACAAAAGCCCCACTTCTTGGGGTCGCCTTGAGGTTTATGGTGGAACAGGCTGCTGTGGTAGCTGTTAATTTCCAGCCATTTTTCATGTTATCCCCTTTCCTCCAGAGGACAGTGTCATTGTCCCCACAGCTGAAGGATCTGCTATTGATTTATCTGTTTGTTTTGAGGTAGCATCTTGCTAGGTAGTGTAGGCTGCAATGAACTCACTAGGTGGCCTTGAATTTGCAGCAGTCCTCCTGCCTCAGCCTCCCAAATGCTGGGATTATGCGCTTGTGCCATCCTTGCTCATACTGAATTTTCCAGCCTGGGGCTGTGAAGGAGGCCCTGTAGGGTCACACAAACTCACTCACTCATCCATTCATTCGGTGGCTGCTGGGGAATAAGGTCGGAAGGAAAGAAACCCTCCATTTTCTCTGTGCGGCTTCCCCCCACTTCCTGAGCCGGAGCCGGAGCCGGAGCCCCTGATGGCTCTAGGGAACTTGTTGGGGTTCTGTTCCCTCCTCATGCCTGGGAAAGCCCCTAGCCTGAGACTCCCCAAGGGCTGGGTCTGGAAGCAGGGGGCCCAATGGGCAGGGCAGCTGTGCAGGTACTGCTCTGCAGAAACAGTTCTGACTTTGTCATTCTGCCAGCCCTTTTTTTGGTACCAGGAATCGAACTCAGGACTTCACGCCTGCCCAGGCAGGCTCTGTGCCGCTGAGCTACATCCCTGGCCCTGCCAGCACATTTTATACAACAAAAGATTTTCCTTTTGCAGAACTATCATGATGACCGTAACAGTTTGGCAAATCGATGCTTGGGTCCCGTATGCTTCTGGCTCTCCTGATCTCAGCCGCAGCCACACAACCAAGCCGGGTGGGAGTGGCCACCCGTGTCCCTGACTTCCCAGGCTGGAGGGCGGCTGCAGGGGAGGGGAGGCTGGGGCTGGGGCAGGGGCAGGAGGGAGCTGGGGCCAGCCTGGGGAGCTAGGCCTGGAGGAGCGGATTCGGAGACGGTGGCCCAGCCCTGTACGCGTCCTGCGTGTTTTCCCCACTCTGGACTGCAGGAACATCCAGGCCGTTAGTTTTGTGATACATAATGGCTACATTCCTTGCGGGGAGTCGGCACATGTGCAGGAGCGTCTGAATTCTTTTATGTCCCCCTCTCTCCTTCCCCTCCCCCTACCGCTTGGTTCCCCCTCCCTTTTGCAAAAGCTCCAGCTCCTGCGCCCCACCCCCTTGTCGGCGAGTTTGCTCTTTATACTTTGGGTTTCTCATAGAAGAGAAACCTTGGGAGAGTTAAGCTTTGCGTATGATTTCCATGGCTCAAGAGCTTCCATTTTCCTCCCGACAACTCGACTCGAATCTCTCTCCTTAGAGCAGAGCAGCGCCTCATGCTGTGTAAATACCGCTCTGGAAATCAGTGCGGCGGTGGCGATTCCTCAGAAAATTAACAGAAATTCCGTGCTGCCCGGGGTGCTGAGGGTCGCTCACAGAGCCCTCCCTCCCGGCAGCCCCGAGCAGCGGGTGACCCCAGATTCCTCGCACCTCTCCCGCGGTGGAGTGGAGAGAGGCCGAGTCTTGCTCCCTGCCAGCCTGGCTTTCGATCCTCTGGGGTTGGACTCACTGCGGCTCCCGCTGCCAGGGCTGCCCAAGGTTGGCGAGGGGGTGGGGTGGGCAGCAGATCCCCAGCCCACAGCTCAGTGTGGAGACCCCGATTCTGTCTCCCCCCGGGCCCGCTGCATCCGTGGGAGCCTCTGGCCTGTACTGACGGCACAGAGGTGACACTTTCATCGTGCTCATCCAGGGCCAACAGCCAGGCAGGGAGTGTCCAAGCACACGGCTGCCCAGAGCGGCACCGGAGTGCTGGGCATCGCACTGCTGACCGGGCCCCTGCGGGCTGGCCAGCCCGGAAAACCGCAGAACCCTCAAGGCGGCTTGGGGGGTGGGGGGATGTGGTTTCCTTCAGAGCTTTCTGGAAAGGGAAGTAGTTTGTAGCTCCTCCGCCAGGACTGCGGGGCCTCCGGCCGCTTCCTGGATCTCGCCCCACCTGCGCAGGGAGCTGCTGGGCTCACGTGACGCCGTCTGTTCATTCATTCACAGACACTGATTCAGTGTCGGCTGGAGCAGCGTGGGGAAGAGTGGATGAGACTTGGCCTGGCCCCGGCCTCCTGGTACCAGGAACAGGGGTAGACGTCTGTGCTCTGTGCTGGAAAGGAAACAGAGCTGCCCCGCTGGTATCTGTGTTCCTGCGCATCTTTAGGGAGAACGCCCTGCAAGAAGGGGCTGTTGAGCTGGTACTGCAGGAGCGCCCTGGCCTCAGGCGAGGAGAGCACCCAGGACCACCCAGCCTGCCAAGCCCCAACTTCCCAGAGCAGGGGATGCCTGCCAGGTGCCAGAGAGGGGAAAGAACCCCAGGGAAGTGGGTCCTAGAAGCCTCAGACTCCCTCAAAGCAAGGTGGGATGCTGCAGAGATGTCTGGGGTGAGGGCAGCCCAGGGAGGTACAGGGAAGGTGGTTCCCCTTTTCTTCTGACTCCTTCTGCCTGGTTCTCCACCCCAGGTCCTTGTGGTCTCCTTAACAGGTGCTGGGGGCGTGCTCGCTCGGGAATGGCACGTGACGGGTACAAGGGCACAGGAGTCCTGTGCTGTGGACAGGGCCTGGCGCCCTAGGGGCAGATGCCGGCTCGCCCTGCTTCCTCCCGAGGAGGCCAGGTGGCCTTGAAGAAGGCCATGGGTCGGTCCTCAGGCTGGTCTTGCCAGGGGTACGGCGGCACTGGCTGGACCCTGCTGGGCTCCCAGGCTGCCCAGGGCTGGGCCTGGTCAGGGGTGGGCGTCTCATTGCAGGGCCAGCTTTCGTGTTCCTCCGTCCTAGACCCCACCATGTCCCTCCCAGAGCTGCTGCAGCTTTAGTCAAGGTGGTGGGGCTGATGGGCACCGCCCCTGCGGACAGGTGCTCGGGAGGCGACCCCCAGGGCCCCGTTCCCGAAGGCCTGGGCCGTGCCATCTCTGAGGTTTCCAGGTGACCAGGGAAGCCAGGGCCTTGCGGCCAGCTTCCGGTCACATGCCTTGCTCAGGGAGCTTCGCTCACCTTCTGTGTTGCCAAAGGGGAATAGGAACATAAAGAGTAAATGGAAATCCAGCCACCCACTCCGAGACTGTCACCGTCCCGTAGGTGCAGTGGACATTTTAATGACCCGAGTTTCAGGGAGGACACTGCTGGCTCTTTGGAAAGCACCCTTGCTCCCCCTCTCGCTTTGCGGTAACCGAGTGGAAGTTTGGTCAGCCCGGCGCCTGTCCACTGGGCAGGCCAAGCCCTCCACCCAGCTCACAGATGTGGAAACCTAGGCCTAGTCTTGGTCAAGGTAGGATACTCGGGACACTGGACTCTCGACCTGGGGACCGCAGCCTTGGGTCTTTTCACAGTGACATCTGACACAGCAGGTAGCCTTTGGCTTCTGGATCCTGGTGGCTCACAGGCCCCTTGGGAATGTGACTGGGCATTGTCCACAGCCCCTCAGATAGGCTAGCAGGCTGACGTTCTGGTGACATTCTGGTCACTTCCACCTAAGGAGTGGGCAGAAGCCTCCGGCCACCACCCAGCCTCTGCAGCCTTGGGAAGATGTAGTATCTGTGTCCCCCTGGGCCCCCAACCACGAACGTCTGCTGCCGCAGCCCCGCCATCCAGAACAGGGTCTGCAGGTGGCACCGAGACCTTCCGGAAGATTGTGGCCACCTGCAGGAAACTTGGCATTGGCTGCGGTCTCCAGCGCTGAGTGGCGCCTGGGAACAGAGACACCGCCCCCCTGCGCACTAGGTGTCCTGGACAGGTGTGGCCCGGTCTGCAGGAACACGCTGGTGGCCTGGCATGCTGTGGGAGTGTGCGGCTGTGTCTCCTTTTGAGGATTCTGGTCTTTCCTATGGGCAAGTTACTGACCAAAGCACTTTTCCTGGTGTCCTTGGCCATCTTCTCAGCCGTATGCAGCAGGTGACCCCCAACACACTGTACCCCAAAGGAAGCCAGGCCTACTGAAGGCCAGTGAGGGCTGGTGAGAGGGGCAGGAGGTCTGAGGTCAGGCAGTGCCTTTCTTTTCTTTTTTTGGTACCAGGGATTAAACTCACAACCTCATGCCTGCCAGGCAGGCGCTTACACCACTGAGCTAAATCCCCCGCCCTTTTCTTTTCTTTTCTTTTCTGTTCCTTTTTTTCCCCTCTCTCAGTACTAGAGATTAAACCCAGGGCCTTTGCGCTGAGCTGCCTTCTCAACTTTTTTTTTTTTTTTTTTTTTTTTGGAGATATGGTCTTGTTAAGTTATCCACGTAGGGCTCAAACTTGCATCCTCCTGCCTCAGCCTCCTAGAGTGCTGGGATTTCAGGTGGCCACGTCCGGGAATTCAGCCCCCCTGTGTTACCTTCCCTCGGGACATGTGCTCGAAGGTTAATTACACTTTGTAAGAGTTTATTCTTTGCTTATGAATGAGTGTTATGCATTGGGGATTTTGTCACACAGATAGATGGGACCTCACAGGTACCTTTGAGCTGGGAAAACCAAAACTGCCTTCCTCACCTTACTGGATTTTGCCTTCAGAGGGCCCAGGCTTTTGTGATGGGGTCACAAACCTCACATCCTCCAAGTGGTGGGAGGTCACAGCAGGCCAGTTCCTTTTCCCCCAACCCCCCAACTCCGATACTGGGTGCCTCACCAGAACCCGGGGGATATACCTCCCCAGGAGCACATTTTTGCCTTGATAAATTTTTGCAGTCACTTGGATTCTGCCTGCAAGATTACAGTTGACTCCGCTGCCGAGTGTTGTCACTTCCTGTTTGGAGGCCCCTGGCTTGCGTGGAATCCCTCCGTCCCTAGCCCCCTGCTGTGCCCCAGGGACACTGTAAAACATGACGCACCCCAGCAGGCTCTTTACGCTGTCCAGATTTGAGCATTAAAACAACATTGGCAGAAGAAATTGAGTGGGCCGGCGGCCAGAGGTCTGCCCACCCCCTCCCCGGGCCTCTGCTGTCTGAGACTCCACCCCCCCAGGATCCTCACAGACACCTTTGTCCTGGGCCACCAAACCTTCCTGATGTTATTCGATTTTCTTTTTCTTTCTTTCTTTTGTTTTGAGACAAGGTTATGAGGCCGGCCTTGAACTTGAGGCAGTCCTCCTGACTCAGCGTCTTGAGTGCTGGGATTATAGGCATGGCTGCCATGCCCCACTCATTTGATTTTCATACGCAGAGTAAAGTTTATTTATTTAAAAGGAGGACAGATCTGAAAACAGCGGTTTGCCTTTCCAACTGCCTCGTCCACGGGGTGGGTGTGGCATTGATTTCTGTGCTTCCTGGCCTGGCCCTGTCTCACAGAAATGCTTGGAAAGACGCGGGTGGCTTTATTTTCTTTGGTTAATGACAGACCTCGTCTTGCACACACGCATCTTTTAAGGACCCCCCTCCCTGCGAGCTGTGACAGTTCTCCAGGCTGCCCCCTCCCACCCAGAGCCCAGCTCTCCCTGCGGCTCAGCTTTCCTGGAGGGGGTTGGAGGCCAACAGGATGGAGCCCACCATGGCAGCGGAGCCACCCCGGGGCTGAGGAAGTGGCGGTTCTGTGGTCCTGTGCTAGACTCTCACCCAGCTGGGCGCTTGGCCATGGTGGCCCCTGCCTCGGCTTTCCCTTGGGTCACTTCCTCCCCTCTGGGAAGGCGAGGGAAGGAGCCCATTTGCGGGGCAGGGTGTCCGGCCCAAGCAGCCCGTGTGCTTTGGAGGTGCGCCCCCTCCCAGCCCCCCGGTTCTGCTAGCTAATCCTTCGTGAGCCTCTGTGTGCGTGCTCCCTGACAACATGGCAGGGCCAGTGAGAGGAGAAAGCCGCTGTCCCTGGCCGGGGGAGGTGGAGCAGGGTGGCTTCAGAGGTGGCCAGGACCGCAGCAGGGCCAGAGCCACGGTGGAGATGCAGGCGAGCGCCAGGCGGAGCTGGCCGTGCTCCGGGGTGGGTGGGTGCAGCCGGCCCTCCTGCCCTCCTGCCCTCGGGGACGGGTCCGCTGGTGCCCGAGCACTTAGGGTTTGCACTGTGAGAGAGCAGTGAACGGGAAGGGGAAGAATGGAGGGACCCAGACGGGGTCCCTGCCCGGGGCACGCCCTGTTTCCAGAAGAGGCGGCCGAGTCTCTCCCCGGCCGCCCGGGAAGCCGGGAGCTCAGACGCGGGCCGCCCGAGAAGTTTTCTCCTTGCACCTGGACCAGCGCTCCTTGCGTGCCCCGGACAAATACCTAAACCTCAGATTTGGGCGGGCACAGCCCCGAGGCCAAGCAGTGCTGCGGCCTGGACGCCCCAGGCACGGTCGGCTGTGTGCAGAGAGTTCGGAAAGGCCCCTCCCTAGTCCTCTGCCCTGCCCCCCTCCGGCCTAAGCAAATAATTGTGACTTTAGATTTAAATGACAGGGTCCTACCCAGAGCGCTTTGTTCCTCCCCATAGTGAAACGTGGGGAAGGACCTCTCTCCCCAGTCAGGGGTGGAGGGGATGGGAGACGGGGCCCCTCACCACCACGTGTCCTTTGCGGCAGAGCGGGGGAATTCAGGAGTGGGGTGGGGACTGGTGTGTGAGTGGGCCCACGTCTGCAGGGGCCCTCAAGGGTTGGGATGGCCCAGGCATATAGCTCAGTGGCACAGTGCCTGCCTGGCAAGTGCAAGGTCCTGAGTTTGATTCCTGATATCAGGGGAAAAAAAAGGTCTTCGTCCGATCCTTCCCCCACCTGTCTGTCTCTTCCCTGTCCAGTCTGGCTGCCACCCCCGCTGGACTCCTGGCCTCTTGGAGGTCCATGTCCCAGCTGATGGGACAGCTCTGGCGCCAGGCAGCTGTGGCTGGTTCCTCCCGCTGTCCCCAGACAGCTCCAGCGGCTCAGCATTCTGAGCCTCTGATTGTCCTGCTTGAGGGCGAGGTTCAAAGTGCCCCAGGCTCCTGGCGGGAATCTTTCCCAAACATTTTCAGTTTCTTCTGTTCCTCCCAGCACAGTTCCTGCCCTGCGGGCCTGTCCTTACCTTATTTGCCTTTCTGTGTCTGAGGGAGACTGGGGACTTCGGTTTCTCTGGGGCGGTGACTCCTCTTTCTCAGGGGCCACAGCAAGTCGGCCCCCGTGGGTCATTGGACACACCATCAAGGCACCGTGGCAAGCAAGTTGACTGTGTGCTTGGCACTTTGTAAACGTCATGCGCCCACAGCAGTTCTGGGGGTGTCCAACAAGAGCCCTGTTTTACATCTAAAGAAGCTGCAGGTGGCTCAGAGGCACAGAGCCACCGAGCTGGGGTCACGGTGGAGGCCAAGTGTGTCTGGCTCCAAAACTGATGGATGGTCTTCCGTTGCTCTGCGGTTGCTGCAGCTGGGTTTGTGCTGAGGCGAAAGAGGATGACAGAGAACCTGGCCCTGCTCACAGGAGCCCCTGCCGACCAGCAGGACGTTGCGGGCGGAGCGGGTGGCAGCCTCACGGCGGGAGACTGAGGCTGCAGCGGAAGCCCCGAGGGCTGGGGTGAAGGGGTTCTGGGGCACAGGGACAACTGCATGGGGGACGGCAGCCTTGATGTCAGGCCACCAGGCCTGGGCACATCATTGTCCTCTGAACCACAGCAGTCCCTTACCTGTCACGGAGAAGGTCCTGCGTTTTGTGAATGCTTTTTTAAAACAAAACAAAAAGCAACCAAATTAGAGCAAGAGTATATGTGTGAGTGGACCAACGGGAGCCTTCGAGGGTGACCCGGGAGTGTGGGCCTCCCTCGAGTGGCCGTGCTCACGCTTCTGTGCTGATGCTCTGACTGAGTGCCGGCGGAGAGGACTTCTCATTGTCACAGCGCAACACCAGCGGGGACTATGGAGAGGACACCCGTGGTGGAGGTGGGTGGAGTGGCCAGGTCACAGCACAGCAGAAGGCTTTGCTATGGGACAGCAGGTCACGCTTAACCCCACACCCCGAGAGCTTGCTGCTAACCCCGGGAACCCGATGATGATAAGAATGGGGCGCAGAAAGCAGCTCAGAGTGGCTCAGGGACCCCGGGAGCAGAGGGCCATCACAGGTCACTGGGGACATGTTCAAGCCTCTCAGCTTGTCTGCACTGGCCACACCCATCTGGAACATTTCTGGAAGTTTCTCCTCCTGAGCAGCCTCGGGCTCGAGGGCTGATGGTGAGGACCAGTGGTTCTGGACGGCTCAGCCTCCCCAGAGGGCAGGACCACCCGAGAGCTGGCCTCGGAAGAGCAATGAGCTCAGACCCAACGCCCACGGCTGTTGGGCTGTGAACACAGCCAAGCTAGTGGCTCCGAGCACTGAGGAGCCATTAGGAGGAAAGCTGGGTGTTTCTCAAAGCCCATTTTGTCACATCTGCTGAGCAGTGACCTTTCCTGGAGCTGAGGCCGATGCTAACACTTCTTCAAACTTTCAGGCCAAGAGCGAAAGGTGTGGGGACCGAGGGACCCACCCGGGGCAGGATGGAGTCCTGTCCTTCACCTGAGCCAAGGAGCCTGGCTGGCCTGCGCCCAGGCTGTGGCTCTGTCTGGCGCCGAGGGCGCGGGGCAGCTGCTGGGCCAGGCGGCTGGTACTCCTGGGTGAGGCCGCTGCTCTCTGCCTGGCCGGCTGCACCCTCGCCGACCCCTTCCAAGTTTCCCTTCCTGCAGGAGGGAGCTCTGTGTGGCTCTCCTCTGCATGCCTGGACTGACGCCCCTGCTGTAAATTGGTACCAGATTAGGAGAAAGAACTCAGACGCTGGTCTAGAGATGTGGTGTCTCCTGGGTGTCTGTGGAGAGCTTCTTTCCAGTCTCCTATGGAAGGAGTTAGGCTCATTGGCCCCCGGACGCTCCCCAGTTACTGGGCTGGACAGTGCACAGCGAGGCCTCTGCCATCGTAGCTGACACCTTGCCTGCCCGCTGGGCTATGGACTGGAGACCCTACCCATCCGAGTCTCCTGTCAGAGCGGGGCGCAGGTCTTTCTGGGAAGGACTCAGGTGTGTGCTCCTGGGATGCTCTTAGTACTCGTTTGCAGAGTGACTAAAGGATGTGCTCTTGGGCCCACTGACCCTGCCAGACCCCATCTGCTGTTCCAGTCAGGACCTAAGCAAGCAAGTGTCCTGCTGGTGCACCTGCCGGGCGGGGTCCGCGCCGGGCGCATGGCACGTCCTTGTCAGCTTCTTGTCCTCCCTGTGCAGTGGATGCAGACGTCTTCATGGAGGCCTGCTGTGCGGATGGACACCGAATGGCCACTCAGAGTAGAGACTGCTCGCTGCCGTACACCTCGGAATCCAAGGAATGCAGGTACGGTTGTCCCTGGCCACCGTCTGACCTGAGTGATGTTCCTACAGGGGAAAGCGCGAGCGGGGCATGGTGAATCCTGGCTCCTGGGGGTGCTGGGCACACCCTCGGGGAGACCCCCGCCCCGCCCCTCCTTCCTCTGGGCTTACCGTCCTGACCACCCAGGGTCTGTTGGGGTGTCAGTCCTCTTTGTTGAGCTGGGAGCAAGGTCTGGGTTTGCAGCCCAGTGTGCCAGTCAGGCCGGCTTCCTCCTGAGAAAGGGGTTTGTTGTGGGGGTTAGGTGGCATCCTGTGGCTGCAGTTACTTTCTGGGGGGAAACGGCCTCACCCCACTCCTGCTATAGACCCTGGGTGATCAGATGAGCCTGGCCCAGAACCCAGATCCCCCTCAGACAATGGTTTAACTTTTGTGACAGCTGACACCTGAACTATTTGCCTTCTCTCCCTGAGTTCACTTGAGCATCTCAGCACTTTGGGAAATGTGTGAACCGTTCTCGATGAGGAGAGGGAACGGCGGTCGCTGTGGAAACCATAGCGAGCCTGTGAGGGGCACTGCTGTGGGCGTGGCGTGCGCTGTCTCATTTCACCTTGCGATTAACCCCCGTTTTACAGACCAGGGAGCCGGGCTTTCCTGGGAGCACAGCTGGGAAGCAGTGGTGTCAGCATTCGAACTCATGCTTTGGCTATTAGGGGTCATGCTGCTATGAATAGCGTGGGTGTCCGCGTGTCACTGTGATACGATGACTTTAACGCCTCTGGGAAGATGCTTAGAGAGAGGAAGGGAACAGCTGAGTGAAATGCAATTTCTAGATTTGGCTTTCTGAGGAATCGCCGTACTGATTCCCGTGCTGTTGCACTGGTTTGCGTTCCCACCGCAGCGTAGCGGGGTTTCTCCCCGCCACACCCCAGCCTTGCGGCAGCGGCCTCTGCGTCCCCCAGCAGATGAGCCGATAAAGAGAATGTATTTGCAGGCAGTGGAGCACTACTCTGCCATAAATAAAGATAAATTTGGGTCATTTGTAGGAGAATGGATGCCCCTTGAGACCCTAATGTGAAGTGAAATAAATCACACAAGCTTGAATATTGTTAATTTCTCTAATACAAGAAGCCCAAACTTTAAATTAAAGAGCAGAGTAAAAGACAGATCATGGGAAATGGAAATACATCTTTTGCCAAAGGGAAGGGGACAGGAGATGGAGGCGGGGGAGTGAAGGAGGGGGAAGGGTGTGAGAAAGAGACTTAAAATG
>RJWM01025924.1:0-28701 GCA_004363535.1 Dasyprocta punctata | reverse complement strand
GTATTCTAAGGGGAAAAGAAGGAAGGAAGAGATAAGGAAAAAGACATAAATTTATAAATATGCATAAATAAGACAGTTAAAAAAACCGTATTGCTAAATACAATAGCTATTGAAAAAGAAAAGTTAATATACCTGAATTGATGAATCTTACATGTCTATATCTGTCAATATCCCCAACCCCTAGGAAGGTAACGATATGTAATATTGTAACTACTGCCAAACTTCAACCACCTCAGTGTGTACACCTACAATGTTATCATATCAGATCTGTTGTTGTTGTTTGTCTGTCTTTTTTGACTTTTATTTCTAGCTTCTGTATCTATTTTCTCTTAAATAAAAAAAAAAAAAACAAGAAATAGAGCTGGCAGAGAATTCTTTCCAATGAGGGCTCCCTTGGGCCAGGCCTGAATAACCATTTATTTTGGTGATGAGGGTGTCAGAGAAAGGACAGATTCAGCTGTCTCCCTGGAAGAAGAGGACAGAGGTGCCAGGCAAGCAAATGAACAGATGTCACCACCCTTGGACTTGGTGATCTTCGCTGTGGTACTGAATCTCTGTCTTAGAAACTCACAAGGCATTTTTGCCTATTAAGGATTCCAAGAAGTGTTGCATAAAAAAGAACCAGAACTTTCCACAATTCTGTTCGAAACTGCTTTTAACAAGTTCTTCTGTCTTGTTATGCCGCAGAGCCTGCTGCTTCACATCCTGCAGCTGCACGACGCAGCTCTGACGTCTCGTGTGCTCAAATTTACAGATCCAATAAGGCCGTGGAGCAGGAGGGAAAAAAATAAAAGGTCCTGGGCCAGAAAGGTCACTCTATGCATGACCAGTCTGCCCCTCAGGAACTCACAGAGGAACAATTGTGGCCTGGTGTGGGAGAGATAGCTGTCACCCAGCGGTGGCCACCATTATCCAGTGTGGATGGCAGGAGTGGGGACACCCACGTCTCACCCGGGATTCCCAGGAAAGGACAACAGAAACAGCTCCCGCTTGACTCCAGGTCATCTGAGATGCAGAACGTGGTGAGCAAAGTAGAAGCGGAGACCATCGCCTTTGCAGTCACTGGGGTTTGCATGTGTTCCCAAGCTCAAGGCGAATGATATGTATGTGCATGTTTCAGATTTAGTTCGTACAAGTGGAAAAAGCATCGTGTTGGTTGTAACCTCATAGGGCTGAGGCTCAGGCTCCAGATCCCCATCTTGAGATAAAACGACACAGTTCCCAAGGCGGCCCATCTCCTGGAACAGCTTCACAGAAGCCCCGCAACCCTAATTGTGGACTCGGATGAACAGAGATGTTCCAAGAATGTTCCCGACCGCGGGATTGCATCAGTCTTTCTCTGGTATCCTGGACTTGGGCTTCCTACCACCGGGTGTCTGCTTCCCGAGAAGAGCATGCTGGGAGTCCCAGGGCTTTGCCTGTGGGGCCTAACATGGGACATCTCTGTAATACCTCAGTAGCCAGCCGCCAACCCAGCTGACCTCTGCCCCAGAGGAAGGGAGAGGTGTTTATAACACCAAGGCTGGAGGAGAGGAGAGAAGGTGCCAGCAGCAACCAGAAGACCCGAAAACCGGAGGGCCAGATAAACAGAAGGCCTCTGCCTCTTGTGAGAGGAAGGCTTCTCAGGGACTTCTAGAGTCTGCCCTCTCCTTCTCTGGTAGAAGGAGATTTCTTAAGACCCACTGAGACACGAATCCTTCCTTTCTCACTTGGGAAAGGTTGAATAAAGTGTAAGTTAGAGAACCACGGTCCGCACGTGCACACAGGGACCACACACGCATAGACCCTTTTCAGTGTGTGTCAGATTCGACTGAGTAGCGTGGACTTACTCAGCAAAGTGCATAACGTGGTGCATCAGATGTTCTTGTGTAAGAGGCCCCTCCACTTCCTGCCTCCTTCTTCTTGGCAGAAAACTTTAAACCCACTTCTTTATGCAGAGTCCTCTCACGTCCCTTCGTTCTGCCCTCCTTTGTCAGATCCACGGCTACCATTCGGATGTTGTGGTTTCCCCCTAAATCCATGCACGTGGTAAAGGTTTGGCCCCAGGTGGTGCCACTTGGGGTTGGAGCCTCTGGGAGATGGGGCCTTAAGGGAGGTCCTCGGTTCTGGGGGACAGAGTCCTGGAAAGGGTTGCGGACCTCGCTCTCTCTCATGCTAGTGTACAGGGGAGACAGGAAAGGGGTGGGGGGCTTGCTCAGTGGGGGAGATGCTGGTGATGATTCTCTTTTTGTCCATGATCCTGCCTACCAGGATTCTTGCCCTGGCCCATTTCCTGGGCCTTGAGTGTGGACTGGGTCCAGTGTCTCACATCTACCCAAGAGCGGCACAGTGTCACCAAGATTAAGTTAGGAAAAGGTTGTGGCTTGCATCTTGCGCATGCGTTCTCTTGCTCTCTGGCCTCCCTTGCTGTGGGGGAACCAGCTACCACGCTGTGAGTGGCTCCAGGACAGAGCTGGGACAGAGCCCAGCCTGCAGGCCACAGCCCAAGGGCTTCTGAAATTCCAGCCATTGCATCGGGGAGCGGGTCTCCGCCACTTGAGCCTCTGGATAAAACAGTAGCCGTGACTATGTTGAAAAAATGCCAGGTAATGAATGTTTATTGTTCTAAGCTGTTAAATTTTAGAAAATTACAGGTCAGTATCACTCATGAACTGAAATGCAAAAATCCTAAACAAAATATTAGTGTGCTAGATCCAGGAACATACAAAGAAAAAGAAAACAAAACATGATTAAAGTAGACACTTTCCAGATATGTAAGGTAGAATCCACTTTAAAAAATACATCTGGGAGCCAAGTGTGTAACTCAGTGGCACAGCACCTGCCTGGCAAGCTTGAGGTCCTGAGTTCAATTCCCAGTACCAAAAACAAACAAACAAACAAAAAGTAAGGAAAATTCACCATATTAACAGCAGAAAGGAAACAAACAATATGCTGATCTCAATACAGCAGCCCCCCTCAATTCATGGTTTTGCTTTCTAATGCTTCAGTTACCTATGGTCCTGGTTTGGAAATACTAAGTGGAAACTTCCTGAAATAAGCAGTCTGTCAGTCTTCTGTCACATGCCATCTGGGTACGATGTTTTATACTGTCTGGCTCTGTTCCACCTGGGAAGCCAACCAGTCCCTTGCCTACTATTTTCTCATTGTCCACACTGCCCACCCTGTAACCACTGAGGTATTAGAGAAATGGTAGCAGCACACAGTACTCGTGTCCAACTAACCCTTATTTTATTTTTTTAAATTTTATTTTAAAGAGAATAAAACCAAGCAAAATAAAACAGAATAAGGCCAATTGAAACAAACCAGTGTAAGTGACATGGGACTTCAAAACCATACGAAATCAATAATGGGTACCATACTGCCTCTTGTTGTATTCAAAATAGCTGCAGATACCTCCAGACATAGTAAAAATCAAAACAAAACAGAATGGAATAGAACCAATAAAAACAAAACAATGAATGCAATAAAGGACTTCAAAACAAGACAATAGTAAATCCAAAATGGCTACCATAATATATCTTGCTATCTTTGAAATAGTTGCTCATGCCATTGGATATAACAAAATCAAACAAAACAAAACAGAATAAAACCCAACCCAACAAATCAATGGAAATGGTACAGGACTTCAAAACAAGATAATAGGGAATTAACAATGGCTACCACCCTCAGAAGGAGATCCCCCATAGATGCCACACTGTGTACCATTATCCTCTGAATAGATGATCCGACCTCCAGCCCTAGCCCTGCAATGTTAGTGAAACACCAAACACCACAAGCATCAAATTGCATTTCACCTGAATCACTATCATCACAGCCTGTGTTTCTCTGGGTCAGTTGGTTGCTTGGCAGGGGGACATTGGCTCTTCTTGTTTCCCCAGCCTGGGTGCAAGAAGGGGCTGGGGTCTGGCTGTCCTCTCATCAGTGGCAGCCTGCTCATGGTGCTGGTTCACAGGGAGGGCTTGCTTCTTGATGAATTCTTGTTCTCTTGGCCCATAGTCCACGAATGGCGCTGACTCATGGGGAAACACTGAGATCTGGCTGTCTGCACATCCCCGCTGCCCTGTCGACAGCCCTTATTTTATTTCATAATGAACCCAAGGCATAAGATGAGCGATCCAGGAAGCCCAGAAGCAGATGCATCTCCTTCAGACACATCCTTGGAAGGTCAGTAGCAGCCTAAGGCTGCTGTGCCCAATGCCCATGTTACTCTCCCTCTTTGTCTGGTCGCAAAGGTGTGGTGCCATCTCACCCCCATCTCGGGAAGGTGCGTATGAGACAGTAAGATAGAGAGAGCAACCATGTGTATATAACAGAGTATGTTGTTATAATTGTTCTGGTTTACTGTCAGTTGTTAATCTCTTACTGTTTGTACTTATGATTTAAGCTTTATCACAGATAGGTATGTGGGAAAACTGTAAATCTAGAGTTCAGTACTATTCACAGTTTTAGGCACCCGCTTAGGGCCTTGGAGTGTATGCCTTTTGGGAAGGAGGACTACTATATTTGCAAACAAACAAACAAACAAACAAAACCATTTTGATTAAACACACACAGCAAGAAGAACCTGCTTGTGAATGGAGTAAGGCCTCACCAGAAACCCATGTTGGGGTCACCTTGACCTTGGACTTTCAGTCTCCAGAACAGAGAAAGTCGGTTTCTGCTGCTGACCACCCATTGTGTCCTTCTGTGATGGCAGCCCTGACCACCCAATGCACGGGTTATAAAAGCACCACAAGTAATGTGTGTTCAGCACATCTCTACAATGAACAGAAAGTAGAACAAAAATGCAACATTTGCAACCCTAATGAAAAAGAAAGTATCTGAAAATATAGTAAGCACAATAGTTTAAGACTAAATAGGAAACTATAAACATTTCTTGAAAAGCATGAAAAACACTAAATAACAGAAGGACACAATATCTGTATAGAAAGAAAGATGGCATATTTCACGGTCCTCATTTTTTTCCAGATTTGTTTGTTGTTTAAAGTCCATTTCTATAAAACTTCTAAAACTTTTTTGCTGTTGTTCTTTTTCTCCTTTTGGAAGAAACGGCAGCTGATTATAAAACTTATACAAAATACCCTGGTCAAGGATAGCTAAGACTTTCCTGAAAAGGAAATTATAAGCAGGATGATTTGCCATGGTAGGTGTTAAGAATATGGGATGATTGTAATTAAGACAGCATGGTATATATGCAAGGACAGACAAACAGACAAAGCGAATAGAAAAGATACCTAGAAGCAGACTAATATGTTGAGCTGATCTTGTATGTGACAATTGGGCAGGCACAGCAAGGCCAGGAAAGGCCGAAGTGACCAACACATGGGACTAGTCTGACCGACAATTTACACTGGGATAAAGCAATAGATCTCAACCTCACACCGTGAAAAAAAAAATCCAGACAAAACAAAGACTTGACTATGAAAGATAAACATTCTAGAGTTATGGAATAAATTTTAAGATAAAGTTTTGATGGAGTCAAAGGTTATCAATCTCTGCTTTTCAGTCTTGAGATTTTGGGGATCATCTTCAAGAAATCTGTCCCTAGTCAAACGTCATGAAGACACAGAAGTTCTAACTTTTCTAACTAAAAGATTTCATGAAAAGTGAAAGTAGGCATAAACTAGAAAAGATTTTTATAAAATATGAGTGACAAAAGTTTAACATCATTGCTCAATAGAAACATAATGGATGGCACATATGTGGTTTTCTTTTCTTTTTCTTTTTTTTTCTTTTTTTTTTTTTTTTTTTGGTTCTAGGCACTCACAACCTCGTGCCTTCTAGGCAGGTGCTTATGTCACTGAATGAAATCCCCAGCCCTATTTTTTGAGACAGGGTCTCACTATGTAGTTCAGGGTGGTCTTGAACTCACTTTGTAGCCCAGGCTGGTCTCGAACTCATAACGATCCTCCTGCCTCAGCATCCCCGAGTGCTGGGATTACAGGCGTGCACCACCATTCCCAGCTTCATATGTGGTTTTCTAATTTGTAGTAGCTATAACGGAAAAGGAAAAAAGCACACACAGATATGCAAGGATGGTAGTGCACACCTGTAATCCCAGCACTTGGGAGGTTGAGGCAGGAGGATTGCTGCAAGTTTGAGGCCAACTTGGGCTACATAGTGAGTTCAAGACCAGCCTACACTCTACTGATAGACTGTCTCAAAAAAGAAAGAAAGAAAGAAAAAAAGAAAGAAAGAAAGAAAAGAAAGAGGCAGAAAGCAAGCAAGCACACAGGTACAACTGATGTTAATATTAATTTATGCTAATGACACAAAATACAGATAATTAAGTGCTTAGTGGAGAACACACTGCTTCAGTTTCTGAATTGAAGGAAAATGAAACACACTTAAAAGTTCTTCAGTAGCATTGGTCATATTTTCCACAGAGTTGTGGCTGGGCCTTTGCTAGCAATTGTCTACACCTCCAATTTAGGGGACGAATAGTCATTTTTCGGTGATTCAGACACACATCCTTTCTCAGATTCCTGTGCTCAGAGAACAAGAACAGAGCTGTTTTATTCTGGCACAATTTTATGTTTAAAGCAATGTAACGACTTTCGGAACGCTCTGAACATAGCAAACCACCCACAGTCCCACAGGGGACATTACCGTGTGGCCTCGAACACACCCTGCACACCACCCCGTGGCGCCGTCACACTGCCTCCCGAGCACCGGCTCGGCTAGGTTCATCTCTTCCCCTCCCAGAGCCTCGCACTAGTCCTTCACCTACCACATAACCCTGTGTCTCCTGCAGTACACAGAAGGTGCTCAATAATTACTTGTTGCGTGAGTAGCCCTTGTGACCCTGTTCAATCTGTTTCTTAAGCATCTGTAGTTAGTTCAAAACACATCTCTCATTTGCAGCGCTATCTTCCTCGTGATCCTGCCGGAGACTGCACAGCCGTCCAGGAAGCACTGAGCATGCGCGGAGCCAGGCGCACAGCAGACGCGCTTTACAGCAGGGGATCTGATCAACAGCACCGCGCGTGCGCACACTGTGTCTTCCTTGGAATCGGTCTCTGGTACACAGGGTGGTAAGACCAGCCCGAAGCCTACGATTATATTCCCAGCTCTTGGGATGTGTTGCCAGACTGTCTTCCCGAAACGTCTTGCCAGTTCCGCCTGCCAGCTGGCCCTGGGTCCCCGCACAGCTTTGCCACCGGCTTTGCCAGCAGTTTGTCTACTGCTGAAACAATTTCTTTTACAAAATAAAACAGATCGGCTAAGGATTGCTTTTGGCTGCCTGTTTATGTTTTGTTTCTTTTGAAATCTTCTCTTTGGCTTCAAAGCTTAGAAAATAATGACTCCTTCAGGACCCTGACAAATATTTGGTTTGCTTTTCTGCTAGGCTTCGGGGAATACTTTAATTTCTTAGGTATAGTTTTTTTTTTAATTGGAAAAAATAGCCTAACAGCATTTCAGAGAATTTTGAAATAAAGAAAAAAATTGTTCATAAACACCACCACAAACCTGTCAGAAGTACTATTTTTTTGTCAACCCTGTTCATCATTTTCCATATACATAAATATTTTCATGTTTTATTCATGATCCGAAATGACTTTATATTCTGGTTTTTCACTTAGCATGACAGCATAGGCATTTTTCCAAGTTGCTTCGTAGCCTTCTTACGAATAACTAATGGTTGTATAATATTTCACAGGGTGAATGAATGTACCATATACTCGATCACTTGACTTTGTCCTCCTTATATTAGGATACTTAATTTGTTTTCAACTTTTTATCATTAGAAATAATTCAGCAATACACTGTTTAAGACATAGAGTCTTCTTTGGATTATTTCCTTCTAACACATCCCCAGAGCCACATTCCTGGCAAAGGCTGTCAGCTCCCAGCCAGCAGACAGTCGTCCACACAGTGCCATCCTGTCTTCGTGCTCAGTGACAGACCCCAGACTCTATGCAGGGCAGCAATGGCCTGCCCTTCAAGTGACTTTCCCAGATTCCTTTCTGGTTGGCATTGCCCTTTGACACCACAAGGAGCAAAAAGCAGCCTGTACCTCGGGGGTACTGGGAAAATGAGTTCTTTCTGCTTTAAAACAGAGTGATTTGGAGACCAGGAGGCTGGAAGCCACGCCCTCAGCTGGAAAAGTAGACAGAGAAATAGGACCTTGGCCACGGGTGACATCATGGAATGGGATGCCAGCCCAGACCCCTGGAATATTTCTAATGAGTTAATCACTCTTAAAGCTATTTTAGAATACCATTTAATACACCCTTGCATTTCCCAGAGGGAGTGGAGGATGGAGGATGTTTAAGGGAGGAAAATAAAATATGTGAAGCATCTAGATATACACCAGTTGCCTATTATACGATATATGCCTTACGGGTTGCTCCAGCTGCGTGGTTTTGCCTCCCCCACATTCCTGTGTTGAAACTTAATTCCCCTACGGTAGTGCTACGAAGTGCCGTCTTCCGGAGGTGATTAGACGGGAACTTTCTGAGGGTGAAATCCTCACACATCCGGTTTGTGCTTTCATAAGAGCTTCAAGGAGGTGGTTTGTCCCTTCCACCATGCGAGGGAACAGAGAGGAGGTGCTCTCTAGGAAGCAGAGAGTGAGTCCTCCCCAGACCCCAGTTCTGTCAGGGTCTCAACCTGGGGTTTCCCAGCTTCCAGAGCTGCAGGCGATGCACTTCTGTTGATTAAAAATTGTCCAGGCTGGGGTACTCTGGTACAGCAGTACAATGGACTGAGACACCTGCTGTGCGTACCTAACGAGGTATCCGTCCTCCCCATTGAGCAGGTCAGTGAGTAGGGCCCCCGGGAGCTTCCATAGTATTTTCAGGCCTCGCGACTCTGAGTGGCAGAGTGAGGGTTCAAATCTAAACCTGGTTCACTACAAGTTCCACGATCATTCTGCTTCGACGAGAAAACCGGCTACGGTGTGGGGAGGGAAGGGTGAGCTCTGTTCCTTCAAGTGACAGTTGCTGCTGGGTTTGGAGCCGAAGCAGAGATGCTCAGGGACTTGCATTTCAGCCGCGGGGCCGTGTTCACGTCTGAGTTCACTGTCCTCACAATGGAGTCGCAATTCATGTTCACAGTCGGCTTTCACCTTCTCCTCCCACTCAACATTTTTTTTCACTTTCAAAAGCTGTAAATGTCCATCACAGAAAATTTTGTACAATATAAAGAACAAAATCAGCCAGGCGTGCTGGTGCACACCTGTAATCCCAGCACTTGGGAGGTTGAGGTAGGAGGATCAATCGTGAGTTTGAGGCCAGGCTGATCGACATAGCAAGACCTTGTCTCAAAAACAAAACCAAACAAAACAAAAAAAATAAAAACCATCCGGAGTCCTATACCCAAAGTTGATCACCGCAAGCATGTATTTTCTTCTAGCCTCTTTTTCCCATATTGGTATTATTTTATATTCTTATGTACAATTTTGCTTCCTAGTCCTAGCTAGTTAAGTGTTCCACAAACACATATTCTGTGAACAAATAAGTGAACGGCTTTGTATTCCAGATCTTAGCAGAATGCCAGACAGGCCCGAGCATTGATAAATCCTTGTTGAATGAATGCATAAAGCAGTGAATGAACACTTTTACCCCAGTGCGTAGCCCAACTCAGGCACTCCCTGTTAAAATCGAAGTAATCAAATGCTGTTTCTTTATAAAATTTTTCAGAAACATGTTCTCATTTCCTTAAAAACTCCTCGTTGGTATTATTTTTAATGAATGTATAATATTCTACCACTTCAGCATCTATGATCAGACTCCTGCTGTATATTTAAAGGGTTTTCAATTTTTCACTCTCAGGCAGAAGGTTATGGTTAATACCTGTGTGTACCGCTTTTTGTACATGTTTCAGTAGAGTCCCCAGGACAGTATTACTTTGTCAAAATTTTGTGATCTATTGATGTTGATATGGCTCTATTCTGAAACTGTTCTGCTTTGTGTCCAAGCCAGCAAGGCCTGCACACCTCTGTCTCATTTCCAGCCCAACAGGCCTGAATACCATGGGTGTGCTTTTCATATAAGCACATTGGATTTTTCTCATAGCCAAGCCTCACAAGGAGCTCCAGGACGAATAAGATGAGAAAAGCCCAAAATGAGGATTTTTAAAATGGGGTTCATTAGGTGCCCCTAAGGACATGACAGAATCCCTGCTTCTAGCAACAGGGTTTTGATCATGGCTTCAATCTCTTCTGTACTGAAGGACCAGGGAGCGGACAATCTTCGCAGCCTTTCCAGTTCCAGGTGACTCAGCTCTGGGTCTGCCTCAGGTGGCCACAGGAATAGGAGTTTCTCTCCGGCTTGGTGCTGGCCATTTGTATCAGGAAGGCCCTTGAGAGTTGATTACACAGTGTCACTGGGCTTCGTGGTCCTCTGCTTAGCTCTGACAAAGGCCTAAGTTTTGGGTAGCAGTGTAAATGAGTCCTATTTGTAGACTGCATCATCATTTGAAAACCTGCTTCATGTGCACGTTTTGCACTTCAGAGTACTCGTGAGAGAGATTGAATATCACTGCTAGACCCCTATCACACAGTCACATGCCTGAGTCTCCTGAGTCCTAGTCCTGGATTTTTCTGCTTTCTTTGGGATTGAATAACTCCACAGGCAGGCACTGCGCCTTTTCTCTTTCCTAGGCAGAGAGAGGCCACCCTTCCCAGGTCCCACACAGTAAGGAAGTCGCATCACTGGGTCTGCTAATGACACGTGGGTCGTTAGCAGATGTGGGTGTCATGTCTAGGCTGAGGTAACAAAAACTTGGAGTGTTGGTTCTCCTGTGCCTCCTTCCCCAGCCGGGGGTGGTCATGGAGGGGGACTGGCAGAGACACAGAAAAGGAGGACCTTGAACCCTGGATCACCCCACAGAGCATGGCTGACTGGGAGAATTGTCCAGACCTGCACTGGAGCTGGTGTGAGTGAGTAATCAATGTTGTATCAAGCTACAAGATTTGTGGGAGGCATGTTTGTTACTGAAGCTTCACCTATGCTAGCCTGACTGATATAAGCAGTGAGTATGTATGTAAATGGATGTGTCCTATGAGAAACCTCCTGTGGTGTGGTAGAAACTGGTTTCTTGGCCTGTCTGTCCCCTTTCTTGTTTGTGACTTGAGTGAGTCACTTTGTGAATTTTCCTTCTCTCCAATATTAAGTGATTGAATATCAGTAGTATTCAACTGTGTGTTTTACTCTTCTTATTTTTTAAAGCAAGAAGTTCTCTTTTGGTGAACTGTATCTATGTTGCCCTCCCATTGAATGAGCTATGAAGTTTACAGCTCTGCTGAATGGCGTGGGGACCATGTGGAGCGGAACTTCTGGGTCAGGGCTGCTTGGCCTCCCTGGGCTTGGCCTGTTCCCAGAGTCCACCAGGGACCCTGGTGAGGTCCTGGGCTCTCTATAGCCCACAGTGCAAAATTCTGGCCCACAGGGGCGTCCAGGTTGTTTTCTGGTGCCGGCTTTAGAGACACTGCACATGTATTCCAGACCAAAGAGCCTGCAACTTTCCTCCCACCAAAGCTGTGCATCTAAGGAGGCAGGTGACAGCCTTTGAGGAATCCATGCTCATTTTCTTTTATTCTTCTGAAACACCTACAACATGCCAAGATCTAAGTGATGGGTGCCAGAGGCGAGGGAAACAGCTTCTGTTCTGACCAGTCACACAGAGTGAGAAGCAGGGGCAAGTACCGGAGACTAAAAACAACACATTTCAAGGACGACAGTCACACCTGAAGCGATTCATTTAGTGGGCACTTAGGTTCCAGTCACTTTGTACAAATCATCCCAATTCGCTCCAAGGATTAGCCGCCTAGATGTTCCCAAACCACCTCAGAGGCACCCTTCCTCTGAGCAGGCTAGAAGCGCTATTCCTGGGAGTGGGGCCCTCAGCACAACCCTCCCCAGATTTATCGGGAGAGTCTTGGTGGCCCCACCCAGATCTGTTCACCTCTGTCCAAACGCCTGTCCCTCTTCAGTCACCAAGTGAGCCATAGCTCATTTCCTGGGTTCGGGTCATTGTCCTGCTCCCCCTTCTATCTGGATGACCCCAAGAAAAGCAGGGATGGAAGAGGGGGCCCAGGAGGGTGCAACGCTTGCAGCCACAATGGCACACTCTGCTGAGGCTGCTGGGGGCCTCTCACGGCAGAAGCAGCATGTGGGATGCACGCGTCGGAAGTGGCACACAGGCCGCGTATGGCGGAAGAGCAAGGGGGACATGCACGTGGAGGACCAGCCCTGCCGGGAGCCGCCTCCCCACGGCTGCCCTCGCTGTGCTCCTCCTAGCTCTCCTCCTCTCCCTCGTTGCTCTTTAACAGCACCCCAGAAGCCTCCAATTAGCTCTGCTTCATTCTCTTTCTAGAACTTCCTTCCAGCTTTTGGACAAAGCTTTGGCTCATCAATGTGCCATGCTAAGAAAATTATTGAAGACTGACCCTTACGGGACTGCACCTTCAAGCTTGTCTTGCCTTTGACTTCATCAAACACCCTCCAGTCTCTGTGCGGACCAGGAAGCAAGGGCCCGCTTACTTTTCCTTGAATGATTCCGACCTCCCTTTCTTGATCCCAGGCTTGGAAGACAATGTTGCTTTTCTTTTTTTCTTTTTTTATTTTTTTGCGGCACCGGGGATTGAACTCACAGCCTCGCGCCTGCCAACGCAGGTGCTTAAGCCACTGAGCCAAACTCCCGGCCCTGGTTTTTTGAGGCAGGTTCGCACTATGTAGCTCAGGCCGGCCTTGCGCCGTGTTGTAGCCCAAGCCGGCCTCGAACTCACAACGCTCCGCCTACCTCAGCCTTCCGAGTGCTGGGATTAAAGGCGTGTGCCACCACGCCCGGCTTCAAAACAATTGATGTCTCTCTCTCTTTTTTTAAATGTGGCTTTTCTATTCAGTGCTTGCCCCAAATACGTCCCTTTATGTGCCTTCAAAGTGCAGTGGACTCTTTATCCATGGTTTCTGGATGTGTGAGTTCAGCTCCTCTGATCTGTAATCTTGGCAGCCTTCTTGCAATCACCAGGGGACATGAAGGGTGATGAACAATTCCTTGCCCATTCCTAGCTGAAGTGGGACAGAATGACCTTGCTTTCTTGTCTCATTGCTCAGCTGCGAACAAGTGTCCTTGTCCAGCCTGTTTGCCGCCTCCATTTGCATTCATTTTTGCACTTTCTGTTGACGATTTGATAGTTGTAAAATCCACTCGTCAAGGGCTGAAGCGCCGGCTGGGTCCCTCTGCACCCGGAGGCTGTGATGCACCACATGGAGAAATGCAAGGGTTAGGTAAGCATTAGGCGTGAGCTTTGGTGCCCTGGGCTCTGAGCTCAGTGTTAATAAACAGCGCATATTCAATAGGTGTCTTTAAACGGAAACACTTAAACAGCATGATGTGTTGACCAGATGACCAACAGCTCCCAGGAGGCTCACCCTGTATTTCTTGTAGGAGCAGTGGTTTAGCATTTGCTTGTGTGATGTTGGGGCAACTTTGTAGAATGTGACTACCTTGGATAACGAGACGCCACCGCCGTTTTCTATCCCTCTTCTTGTGCGCTTGGGGGCAGTGCGCACAGGATAGTCAGTCCTCAAGTTCAACCCTGGCATGGCTGGCCGCGAGTTCCCGGCTTTCTTCGCAAACCCAGGATTCTCCTCGCCCACCCAAACCTTTGCAACAGGAGGTTTATTTCTGTCTGTTAAGGGGTCAGGGAGAAATCGCCCATCTCTGCTTGTCCCCTGCAGTTTGATTGTCCCAGAAGGGTCTAGGACTCCCCCCTCTAAGCCCTAACCTGGGCAAGGGTCCCCATTTCAAGTACTCCCACCCCCCAACTTTGAAGCTTAATAGCTTTAAAATCTTACAAGTTGTAAAAACAATTAAAGCAATAATCTTAAAAAGAAGCAGAATGTGGCCTTCAAAGGAATGTGAGCCGTTCACACTTCGTGGTGAAATGGGGCCTGTAGCTGGCTCGGCCCTGAGAAAACGCAGAGGCGCCCTGCGAATTTGTTGATGCCAGTTTGGACAGA
Organism: Dasyprocta punctata; assembly: GCA_004363535.1. NCBI lineage: Eukaryota > Metazoa > Chordata > Mammalia > Rodentia > Dasyproctidae > Dasyprocta > Dasyprocta punctata. The sequence continues at coordinate 14,731 of RJWM01025924.1, read as the reverse complement.
CTGTTTATTTTCATGATTTCATGGAAGAATTTTAATTTAATGAGTGTTTTATACTCTAATGTAAAGCATCATCCGAGCCCTGTAATTACTGTGTCAAAATAGGCTTCCTTAAGCGGCAGCAGCTTGAACTCCAAGGCTGTGCCCTGCATCTGAATCAGGCCGGGCAGGGGAGGAGGGGCGGCTGGGAATCCCGGGCCGCTTTAACAGAATTGGAAATTAAGGGCATGAAGGGGGTGAAGGCTTGTCATGCCGAGCTAATTCCCCAACCCACGGCTTGGACACTGGAGCCAATGAGCCAGGGGACAAGTGTCCGGGAATCACTGACCTGAGGAATAATTGACCTTCATAAAGGCCTGTTCGTCTGACAGGCTGCACTAGTAGGTTATTTCAGACACATACTTCATCATTTCAGCCTTTTTTTTTTTTTAAAGGGGGACATTCTGCTTTGGGGGACATCATTATTTTTCCTTTCTTGAATTTATTCGGGAGCGTGGAAGAGGTTTTGTGCAGATCGCTCTCGGGCCTCCAGGTTCGAGTTTAAGGCTGAGCAGAGCCTGCAGCTCGGGTGACTTCTCTGCCCCCGCTGCTCACCTGCCCCTGCCCCTGGCCCTGGCCGTGCCCCTGGCCCTGCTCCCGCTAGCTCCCTGCTTTGGGCTGGGCGCACATTCCTCAGGCGCCTCGTGCTTCTCCCTGAGGGGTCTCGGGATGGCCTTTCCAGATGTGGGCTTCGTCGCACCCCCTTGGCCCTACATGGGGGATCCCCCAAACGAGCCACCGGAACGTCTTCTCTGGGGTAATTTTTTTTCTCATGTTAAGCTGCCCAGATTTGTGCTCATTGTTCCAAGTCAAGGAATCCAGCGGTGCAATTCGATAACTTGCTATTTCTGTCCCTGCTCCGGAGGACATGTGGAGCCGAGACGCTGCATACTTTTCTCAGAGAGGGAGGGACGCGCTTTCCACTCTGGTCGTGAGCCAGCCTCTCGCCCCGTTTCATGGCGCTCACTGGCTCTGGAGTGGGAGCCTCAGGGACCCTGAGCAGGGCACGTTGCACGTCACACGTCGCACGTCACACATCGCACGTTGTGTGTCGCATCTGTCAGGATTCATCTTCTCCCCGCCCCTGGGACCAGGGTTGATGTCGTCATTTACCCCACGGCCACCTGAGGCTCAGCGGGGTGCCACACATCTTTAGGTAGAACAGGGCTTCACCCCTTGTCTTTTCTTCATCCCCCCCCCATTCGAGGTGCTTTCTAATGAGGACTGCCAGGTTTAGTGGGGGGAAAATAAAGACACTTTGCTAAATTTAAATTCAGGTGAACAATGAGTGACTTTTCAATATACCCATGCAACATTTGGGACATATATACACTAAAAATGTATTTGTTTACCTGAAATTCACATGCAACTGGGCATTCTGTGTTTTATGTGAGGACCCTAGTTCTAATTCACCAGCTGCTTTCCTCAGAGCCATCAAGGTGTACATCCCCTAGGTGTGAACTGCTAGCCCCCTGGCTGAATCCTCCGGCAGCAAAGTTTGTTTTGGACGATGTGTTTGAAATTTGAATTTGGGGATTTTTTTTAGATGTAGCAGGCACCATGCAGCCACCACAGTCCCATGGCTCCTGATGTCACCATGGTGGCTTCAGAGGGGAATGGGCTGCTTGGTCTCCTTGGCTTGGGGGCCGGGCCTCCTTCTCTAGCCTTCCCAAGTTTCATTCCTTGTGGACTCTGCTAGAAAGTTGCCACGGGGGGTTCACATGGCCCTGATTCATGCAGGCTCTTGAAGCAGGAAAGAAAACACGTGCTGACTGTAATGCACCATGTTACTTTAACATCCATTGTCCCAGTCAACGCTTTAGCAAGTTCCTGTGGCCACTGACAAGTTTACGGATGAGCCGCATAGGCTCAAGAAGGGTAAGGATGTAGAAAGCCGATTTGAGCCAGGTTGCCTGGCTCCAGCGTCTTGTCTTTGTGCCTTCCCACCATCTGGCTATTTTTCTTAAAATTTGCTTGTTCATCTCCGTGATCGACATTTCTGGAGTGACCGCTATGTCCTTGGCTCTGTTTTGGGACCTGTTGTCCAGCTGGTCATTTTTACTTCTTTCACTCAAGTAGGATCAAGTCCAAAACTGAAGGACATACGAAAAACTCTTTGTCGATTCTAGTCCTGAACTACAGGGTCGGGTCTTGGATTCTTACTTTTTAAGAACGTCACATGTTGGTGGAAAATGCTCTTCTCATTTTCTGCCTCTCTGATGCTGCTAGATTCTTCACTGGATTTATTTCAAAGTAAAAAGAAGCAGCAAAGATTGCGATTCTTATGCTGTAGTTGCTCTTTTTAACTCAATTACATTTTGACAATTCGGAATGGAACTTAGGGGCATGTCTTTGTTTAAGCTGTAGGCCGCGCATAGGAACAGTCAGCCCAAGGTATATGGCTAGTGTCAGGGCTAACAATCTTTGACAAGGGCATTTAGCGGTTGTAATTCAAATCTAATTCAGAACATCTTAGCGCCGGACCTGTCAGGCCCTTGAAATGCACTGTAACTACAAAACCAAGGGCAGCAGTCCCAAAGCCAGCTCTGTGCGGCCTCAAGTTGATATGTCAACAAGAACAGTTACAATTAGGGATTCTTTCAAGCATACTAAACTAATTTACAGTACTCTGGAAAAGTGGGAAAAGGACCTGAGGCTTAAAATCCCAGGACTTCTAGATTTCAAATCCACAGCACATAAAAATACAATTAGAGTTCGGCACAAAATAGCACAGGCTTGCGTCTGCCCTTTCGGTCGTGTGAATACTTTTTGCCCTTAAAAATAGATATGCTTAAAAACGCACGCATGTATGTAGTTAAAACACAGTAATAACAGTTGACTCGCAACCACTAAAAAAAAACCCTTGTCAGGTCTTATTAGGATCATGTTGTGGGCTTGTTGAACCCTAAATCGGCAACACACCTATTTATTATTTGTGGATGCTGCTTGTAATCGAATCTGTCTTAATTGGGGAGTGTTTCTTCTTGAAAGGGTTCCACATTTAGCCACAAAAGCACCCAAGTCCATGTGGCCTGGTCAGTGTGAGTTGGAATAAGGAGCCTCACTAGAAAAAAAGGACAGGGACATGGCTGGCCATTGGACACAGACAGGATTATAGCAACCAACATGTAATTTTACCATCAAGATAAAACAGGGCTCGATTTTAAAGCACGCTGGTGATTCGAGGCAGCTGTGCACTTTTAAAAGGCACTGCTTACTTAGTGCTGGGACAAAGGCTAATGGGAATGTTTGCAGATTCTGCTTTTATGATTTATCTACTTTTTATGCACAACAATATAGACCCTCCACCCAGGGGACTCGTAAATGTGATTTTACTTCCCAAATTACAAAGCTAGTCAGTTATTCGGGAATGAGTCATTCATTCAAAAGTGTCGGTAATGTGATGTGTTAACCATCAGGAAATTTTACACCAATTGGAATTATAAACACCAGATTTAAAAAAAGAAAAAGAAAAAGTGAAAAGAAAAGGAAAATCTTAGCGGGCAGTTAGCTCTCTTTATTAATGGGGACTCCTGGTAAGAGCTCCATTTGGGGAAGGCAGATGGAGGAACATGTGTGTTGGGCTTTTTTAATTTTCTTTCTTGTCTTCCTTTGCCCATCCCAAAGTTGAAGTTCTTTGAATACATTTATCGGCAAGGTGGAGGTGGCTGGTGAGCCTCTCAGGTCAGTGACAGGAGGGATGCTGTCCTACATGAGGTCCCTTGACACCTGAGGTGGGCTGGGAGCCCGGTCACTGGATGAGCAGTGCTGTTCCAGTGGGCCTGAGTCTTGAGGACCCTGGAGGAGCCTTTTGCGGGAGCTGACCACGCACTTGCTGACCCTGGTGGCTTTGATTTGATCCCAACATCGCACACTGTCCCTTGTGGGCCAGACTCTTAGTGCAGTGTAGGCTGGTAGTGGGGAGAGTGTGTCATTGGAAAGGTTTAGTTGCAATGATTGATCACAGTGGAAAGCAGAACGGAAAACCGCGGTGTCCCTGTCCTGAAGCTGTTCCCAGAACACCAGGGTGAATCAGGATCGGACAACCACAGTGTCAGAGCCGGGCAGGGCCCTGGAGGCCTTCTCGCCCCCGCGTCCTGGAGGCCTGACCGCTGGAGGTTTGGTGAGTGCCTGGTTTTGATCTCTTTGTGCCAGGCATGGGCAGGTATGGATTCCAGCAGGCAGAAGACAGACTCCAGAGTGATCCTGATGCCCACACACCAGCCTTTTCCAGAAAGGGGATACGGAAACCTGGATCCTTCAGAAACACTTTATTGAGAGGGCTGTATTTATAAGCGAATCAAGTTCTTTCAACTGTTGTTCATCAGCAGAATTTGGAGGCATATAAGGTTATTAGTCTAAGATAATTACTGCTGGATGAGTAGTTTAAGTTCTCTCTACCAGACCCTCAGTCCCATGAAACAGGAACCACAAGGCTGTGCTTGTCTGACTCCTGGACATGGCACTGGGCCTATTGCTGTATGAAGGGCAGCCCCAAGTGTAGAGGTGGGGGTGACAGTGGAGAATGGGCCTGTCCAGGAGATTGTAAAATGGTACGCCTGCAGCGGGTAGTGGCTCCCCTCCCGTCCCGTACTCCCAGCATTTGAGAGGTTGATTCAGGAGGATTGCCAGGAGTTCAAGGCTAGCTTGGGCTATGTGGTGAGTTCAAGGCCATTCTGAACTACACAGTGAGACCCTCAGAAAAACAAACAAACAAAAAAATGGCATGCTCACTTTCATAGTCATCAGAAAAAAAAATCAAAACAAAAGAAAGCAGAGTACATAATTTAGAAAGATATTTTAAAACAAGTGATTAAAACAAGAACAAAAAATCAATTATTACAACTACAATGCAATAAAGGGATTAAATCTCATGTTATTCTTAAACTGGATGCAAAAACAAAACAAAACAAACAAGCAAACAAACAAACAAACAAAAAAAAAAACCCAAACTGAGCTCTAGGCTTAACCCTGCGACATGCATATATAGCAAAGAGGCTCAGGAAGTTTAAAGGCGAGGTATATTCTTTTCAAAAATTTTAAAGAAGGAAAAAAATTAAGAACCACAAAACATTACAGAGGGTAAATTTCAGTTGATAAAACCTGCAAAGGAAACAAAATCCCAAAGTGTTAGGGGATGAACTTGACTAGTATTAAAATTTTGAAAACATAAACTGTTTATAAAACAAAGAGAAATTACCACAAACATAATTAACAGTAGGAAAATTTAATACATAGCTCAGTCATTGAAGACCAATAGCAAAGGTCTTAACTCCCCAGCCAAAGGACACAGATAGGCAGATTGGATCAAAAAACAAAATACACGTGTTACCTACACACCTTATCGAAAAAGAAGCTCACAGACTGAAGGTGAAAGGATGGAAAATGATACTGCATGCAACTGGAGCCTGAAAACAAGCAGGAACAGCTATCTTATTTCCAGACCCAGCAGACTTCATGCAAAAACTAGTCAGAACAGACAAAGATGGCTACTACGTACTGGTAAGGGGAACAATTCAGCAGGAAGAGATAGCAATTATAAATGACTATGCACTGAATGTTGGTACACCCAACTTCATTAAACCAAAACTACTGGACATAAAAAGACAGGTAGATACCATTGTAATCACAGCTGGGAACTTCAACATCCCACTCTCAGAATTAGACAGATCAACCACATAAAAAATTAACAAAGAAATATTAGAGTTAAGCCACATCATTGAACAAATGGTTTAATAGATATCTACAAAGTGTTTCATTCAACAACATAACACACACTTTCTCAGCAGCATGTGAACCTTTCTCCAAAATACAGCATCGCTTGGGCTACAAAGCATGCTTAAATAGATACCAAAGGGTTAAAAGAAAGTCCTATATACTATTGGATTATAGTGGAATGAAGCTTTCATCAACAGAAAAAAAAAATCACAGAAATTACACAAACAAACTCATGGAGATTAAACAACAGGTTACTGAATAATTGATGGATCACAGAATAAATCGGGGAAGAAATAAAAAGCTCCACATGTCAATGGATGGAAGCACAACATGCTAAAACCTATGGGACACAATGAAAGTAGTTCTAAGAAAGAAGTTTAAAGCTATGAATGTACACATTAAAGAATTGAGCAATCCCAAGTAAGTAGTCTAATGATGCAACTAAAGGTCCTAGAAAACTAAGAGAAATCCAAACTTGAAATTAATAGAAGAAAAGAAATGATAAAGATCAGAGTGGAAATAATGAAACTGAGACTAAAAACTAATACAAAGGATCAATGAATCAAAGAGTTATCTTTTGAAAGGATAAATAATATGATAAACCTTTAGCCAAAGTTACAAGAAGAAAAAGAAAGGAGAGAAAGAAAAGAAAAGGAGGTAAAAACCTACATAAGTTCATTGAGAAATGAAAAAAGGCAAAATCACATTGGACACAAAATCCAGTCAAAAGCCAGAGATTTAAAAAAAAAAAAAAAAGCTACTTTTAAGACATTATTCCAAGAAATTGGAGAACCCAGAAAAAAAAGGGAAATTCCTAGATGCATGTGAATTAGCAAAATTGAACTAAGAATATATAAAAGTTCTGTATAGAACAATGACAATGTTATAGAGGCAGTAAGAAAAACCCTGCCATCGAAGAAAAGCCCTGGACCCAATGGATTCCTCACAGAGTTCTACCAGAACTTCAGGGAAGATCTAATGCCAATAATATTCCTGTCTCTTAGATGAAATTGAAAGGGTAGAAGTACTGCCAAACTCATTCCTGGAAGCTAACATTTCTCTGACATCAAAACTAAACAAAGGCTTTAAAAAGAGAAGAAAACTCAGGCAAATACCTTAATGAACATAGATGCAAAAATCCTCAAGAAGATACTGGCAAACAGGATGGAAAGACATCCCCTGTTCCTAGGTAGGCAGAATCAATATTGTCAAAATGGTCATATTACCAAAAACTGATATATAGATTTGATGCAATCTTCATCAAAATGCCAGCAGCATTCTTCACAGAAGTTAAAAAAATTACTAAAATTTGTGTGGAATCAGTGGAGACCCTGAATACCAAAAACAATCCTTGGCAACCAGAGCAAAGCAGGCATCACAATCCAGGATATCAAGTTATACTGCAAAGCTACAGCAGTGAAAACAGCGTGGTACTGACACAAAAACAGGCCCATGATCAGTGGAACAGAATAGAGGACCCAGAAGCAATGCCAGCAACACTCAGCTATCTGATCTTTGACAAAGGGGCCAAAAACATACTCTGGAGGAAAGACGGCCTCTTTAGAAAATGGTGCTGGGAAAACTGGCTATTCCCATGCAGGAAATGGAATCTAGACCCATATGTCTCACCATGTACTAAAATAAAACCAAAATGGATCAAAGGCCTTGATATTAAAACAGAAACTTAGTCTACTAGAAGATAAACTAGATAAAACTCTTGGAGACATTAGGCACAAGAAATGACTTTCTGAACAGGACCCCAATTGTGCAAGAATTAACACCAAGAATTACATCAAAATTAAAAAGCTTCTGCCCAGAAAGGAAACCACTGAGTGAAGAGAAAGCCTACAAAATGGAATCAAAATTTTGGGGATCCAAGGAGGGAGGGAGGCAGGAAGGAGGGGAATGGATGTGCGTATGCACCAGCTCCCGGCGAATGCGTCTCCCGGCCACCTGTGACCCTGTGGTCCCTCCGAGGCATCAGGAGGAGGCCCGGGATGGCAGGGAGGGCCCATCGGGGTGAATTTGGGGTAACCTGACCAAGTCTTTTGCCATAGAAGGTGTCAGTCACAGGGTCTGGAGTCGGGCGTGAGTCTATCTTCACAGGACGTTAGGTGCCTAGCCATCACATAAACTAATTTTAACTGTTAAATAAGAAAGACCAAAGATCAATAAACTCAACATTCATGGCAAGAAGTAAGAAAGAGCTCTCAAACAAGGAAATGAAGGGGAAGCAATCCTTGGAAACGAGGACTGGTATTCTTTTTAGATTTTTTTGCAACATGTTAGTGGATAATTTTTAAACTTTTAAAACGTATGTATCATATGATACAAATAGAACTGTGAAGTAATAGGTGAGAGATTGTATTAACGCATTAGTCAATGAAGCAGTCACTAAGACGTCACAGTTGGCCTCAAAGAGAAGGGAAAGAGCTGAGACACAGCCCGCCAGGGAACCCATCCTGAGGACAGCCAGGCCCCGCACCATGATGTTTCAGTGAGCTGCGGACCACAGCAGAGCCGGACACTGCAGTCCTCTAGGGGTTTAATTGTACTTTTTCTGTTTAGACACAAAACGCGTGGCCCAGGGTTGCAGTTGCCGGCAGTGTGCAGCACAGCAAGGCCCGTGCCGGCCTGCAGGCTCCGGGTACCCGGCTGTGTGTCTGGCTGTACCGCCTGGGTGGGGGGCAGGAACACGTCAATGCTCACAGCGACCCAGTGACGCGGGTTTCAGAACACATCCCTGGCTCCAAGGAACGCAGGGCCCACACACAAGGCTGACGCTTTGGAGCTCAGGACCACACCTGAGGCTTGGGAGAGCCTGACGGGACCTGCAGCCCTGGGCCCTGTGCCAAAGGCCCAGGGGATGCTCACGGGTGGCTTTGGGTCCCCGGCTGAGTAACAGCGGTCAGCCATGTGTCGCGAGGAAGGACCTTACAGTCCTTTCCGTGCTGCCTCCTGCCCCTTAGTGTCTGGTCACAGGGACCCATGGCGGGAGCAGCAGCCCTTGGCCCTGTGCAGCCGCATCCCGAGGCTGCCCTGCTGAATGGCACCCGGGTCCCTCCCAGTCATTCCGGAGAGCTGTACACAATGGGCCACTTGCTCTGTGCTGCGGAAGGGGCTCAGCCAGTGGCCTGGGGCATGATCTGGGAGGGGTTCGGGGGAGCCCTGATTTGAGGGGTGGAGTAGGACCTGTCTGCAGTGCTTTCAACATGGTCAATCTGCTTCGCTTTGTTTATTTATTTTTGTTTGTTTTTGTTTTGTTTTGTGTTTGAGACAGGGTCTTGCTATATAGTTCAGGGTAATCTTTGACTCACTGTGTAGCCCAGGCTGCCTTGAACGCACAGCAATCTTCCTGCCTCAGCCTCCCGAGTGCTGGGCTGACAGGCGTGTGCCATCACACCTGGCTGCTTTGCTTTGTTCCGCTTTCTTCCATAGACCTCAGCGCCCCAGTGCAGTTTGTCATGAGTTGCCCCGAAAGAAGTACAGTGTGTGGTGTTTCCCAGATTCATTCACAGAACCCCTTCTTTCTGCCTTCCTTCCCTGGGGAGAAGCCGGAGGGACTGGGATTCCCCGTGGCACGGCGTGGGGAAAGCGGGCCGATGTAGTTCCTCGGAAGAGAGAAGGACACAGGAGCATCCATCTGCTAGGGCCTCTTTATTTGGGACATGTTGGCGGCTGGCTCTCGCACATGAGGGAGGACTGGGGAGCCGTCCCAACCTTGCCTGCTCCTCCCCAAGGCCATGGTGCCCTAAAGGGGCTCAGGAACTGGATGCCCACGCAGGTACATGCTTTGTTTTGTTCCGTTTTGTTTGCGGTGGTGGGGATGGGACCCAGGACCTCACACGTGCTGGACGAGTGCTGGACCACTGAGCCACACCCCCCACCTGTCATCCGTCCCCTACCTCCGAGGGATGGTCCACTCCCACCTAGGGGCTGCCCAGGAAGCAAAGGACAACACAGTGGCCAGGAGAACTGAGTTCAAGTCCTGACCTCAGCCGTCTGATCAGCTGTGTGACTTTGAGTTTGGTATTCAACTTCTCAGAGCTTGCTGGTTCCCCCCTGAGAACTGGGAATTAGAAGACTCATCTCGCTAGCTGTGGCTGGAGTCTGAGGCAGCGAAGTCTTCCAGCTCTTTCACTCGGGGCTACTGGTGGTAAATGCGTGAAGTCAGCACCCAGCAAGGGGCCGCTGCTGTTGTCACCGCAGCTCCACTGGTGGGCTGGCTCCTGGCCGCTTCTGCCCATGCGCACTGCCCACTGTCTCCTGCCCAGTGGTGCAATGCTTCCCGCCCGCTGCTGCTGGGAGAGGAGAAAGATTCCTGAGATTGTCCAATTTTAAACAAATCTCTGAATCCCAGTGTCTCTTTATTTGGACTCCAAAGGATTTCTTTCTGCTTTGTTTTGTTTTGTTTTGCTTTTTGTTTGAGACAGGGTCTTGCTATGTAGTTCAGGCTGGCCCTGAACTCACTACGTAGCTGAGCCTGGCCTCGAACTCACAGCAATGTTCCTGCCTCAGTCTCCTGAGGGCTGGGATTACAGGCGTGAGCCACCATGCCTGGCCAAAGGATTCCTTTTGCAGAAACAAAAACCAACTTTTATTTAAACTGTGGCAAAAGCAGATTCAAAACTCAGCCTGCTTGTCTTCCAATATGAGATTCATACAAAGGAACAGCAACTGCGTGCGTATTTATGGAAGCAACTGTACACAGATTCCACCCTCGCTGGTCCTAGCTTGTGGCCCCCAGGTTCTTCCTGCATCTGTGGCTTCTTTACTAATGAAGTTCAGAGAGGTTTAGTGACTCACTCAAGTGCACACAGCTGGTGGGTGGTGGGCCTGGGAGACCAGTCTGCCCCTCGCTGTCCCCTTTCTCCTCCCACCTCTACCTCCATTCCATTCCTTCTCTATCCCCACACACTGCCAGGTTCAGGACTGGGTCACCTCCGGGCTGACTATCAACACGGATTCCAGGCTCTGAACCCTCGTTCTCCCCTTCTGTGACTCACAGGATGATTTTTCTTTAAAATTTTTGATGCACTCAATTTATGAAGGGGTGATACATGAGCACAATTTAGGAAGCACAAAAACTGGGTAAAAGAGAGACACCCCCTGCCTCCACTTCTGAGCCCCATAGGTGCCCTCAGAGATAGCACAGTTGCCAGTCGGCTCCAAAGACGACCTGAGCATATCACACAGCATCACCGCATTCGTCCCTCCTGCGTGAGTGGTGACGATGCGTACACTGCTTGGCACCTGCTCTCTCCTCCTTGGTTAGCAGAGATCAGTCTGGATCCAGTCACAGAGACCCAGCTGCACTGTCCTTTAAAGCCTTGCATAGTATTTTATTGTACTCATGTACTATATTTTATTTTAAAATACATTCGTTGATATTTAGTGACGCTGATACCGCTGCCTTCTAAGTGCCAGGCTCTGTGTAAGAGTTCGTCAGGTATTCATATGTTTAATCTACATGGAACCTCATGAAATGTGTTGTACTGTTTGCATTTTAAAGATAAGACTGCAAAAGGCCCCCAGGAATCAGGAAGCGAAGGCTCCCCAGCTGGTCAGGGGCGGGGCAGGGGTGCTGAGCCAGGTCACCCGGCTGAGAGCGAGTGAGGGCGTTTCCTGCGGCTGTGGAAGGGAGGACCACAGGGCGGTGAGGTCCCGCGACTCTGGAAGCTGGACGTCCACAGCCGGGACAGGACTCCTAAGTCCTTAGATGGAATCCACACCGCGCGTCTCTCCTTCCTTCTGGTGACAGCTGGGGGTGGCTGATGTCCTTCAGCTGCAGCTGCATCACGCTGATGCCTGTCTCTGTGGTCACATCGCCACTGTATCCACTGGGGTTCATGAGAGGAACAGATTTAATATCATAATATGTATTATGGTACATAAAAGACTTACAAATAGCTTACCATGGTCGCCTTTAGAATCAGGAGCAGAAGAGTGCACAATTGTCAGCGGTGTGCTGGAGAGAAGCAGGGTCCAGCAGAAGGCTGAAGAATCTGCAGGAGCTGGAGACAAACACCTCAAGGCTCCCACAGCTCCTCTCAACCCGCGAAGGGCAGACTTCCTTCTTTCCCTTGTTATTCTGTCCAGGCTACGAGCCTATTGGTGGGTGCCACCCACATCCGGGGTGGGTCTTACCTCCTCAGCTTGCAGCCTACCTGTCAATCATCCCACTCCTAGACCTCTGCTCCACTAACCTGATCAGCATTTCTTAATCGATTCAAGTCGACCCCACACTTAACTGTCACAGCCACCTTCTCACCCTGTACCTGCGTCATCACATGGCATTCTCCCAGTGTCACCGTCTGTCTTCTTAGAAGGACCCTGCTTATATTGGATTAAGGACCCACACTGCTCCCTCTCATCTTAATGACACCCATTTAATCTATTCTTGAGTGAGGTCACATTTCTGAAGTTCTGGGATTAGAATTCTTCAACATATCACTGGGGTGGGGGTGGGGCATATTTTAAACCATAGCAGTGCTCTTAACCATCACCTCATTGTTGGTGGGCTTCCTGCTGCTTCCAAACTCTCCCTGTCACACATGAAAATCCATGTCCTCAAGTGTAGCTGCAAGACAAGTTCCCAGCAGGGAGTTCCCGTCAAGAGTGTGTGCACTGAACTTAGAATTTCTATCGACAGACCACTCTTCGCAACGGTACACACTTTTCCCCTGTAATGGTTGTTGATACTTTGCGTCAACTTGAGAAGCTTAGAAGTTTAATGAAGTGACTCAGAAGGGGGCCAGGGTCCTCAATTTATAAACACCTTGAGCCTGTGCAGGAGGAGGGCACTGAGATGATGTGGGTGCTACACACCCTAGGGCAGGTAGCCTGCATCCAAGATAAGGGAGGAAAAAAGGTTTGCTCCCACACCCTTTTATGCTCTGGTTGCTTTTGCTGTCTTCTGCTGCCATGAACAGTTGTCCCTCTGCCATGCCACACTGCTGGTTATGGACTGAAACCTCCACAAACCATGAGCTAAATAAACCTTTCTCACCTTCATTTTGAGTATTGGGTATTTTGTCTCAGCAGTGAAAGAGAAGTGGTCAGTGGTCCACGTTCTTTCCCCACCTACCCATTGTGCACAAAAATGGAATTTTTGGTCTTTGTATACTCAGTAGGTAAAGATAGAATCTCATACCTTTTGGTGTATTTCTGTTTTCAAGAGTGCACTCGGGCCTTTTTTAATGTGTTTAAAGCCCATTTTTATTTCTTTTACTGTGAACTAATTGTTTACCTCTTTTTTCAATTTGCTGTTCAGAATTTGATCTTAAGGGTTTATAGGAGCTCTTTAGAAATATTCTTTCCTTATAATATGAGTTGCAGATTTTCCTCTACGTTATAATTTCTATGAAAGTTATTCTTGTTTTTAAAAATTTTTTCCCATGCACAAGTTTTTCTTTCTACCCTATGAAATTTACCAGTGTTTTCTGCTTCCACATTATGTGTCACATAGTCTTGCGAGAGCATCTACCTGGCTATGTCACTATGCTGTCCAGGCCTCTTCCTTGTCCTTAGCACAACATGCACACACCTTGGTATAACCTGGAGACCCTACTTTAGACCCCACACTGCCTTGCACAGACCTTCCCAGTGAGCTCTTAGGACCAGAACCTCATGCTCTTCAGCTCACATTTTCCTTTCTGTCTGCCCGGGTCTTGCTGATGAATCCATCTCCCCAACTCCACTTACAAGCAAGGGTGGCAACCTTGGCGGGCGGGCAGGCAGTGAACAGCCCCCAGCTGCTGAACCCCAGGATCTAAGGACCCCAACTGCCAGTCAGTGGCAGCCTGGCTAGGGACTGACCTGGCCACTTCTTCCTGACATGGCATAGCCTCAAATGTTGGAGCCTGCATCTTAGGATTTACTGATGTGGCATCATCATGGCTTTAAATACTAATTTATGGCTGTGTGCTGGGTTTTGTGGGGCCATTGTTTGCTTACGGTATTTGAAAAAGAAGGATACAGCCCCAGATGGATGTGAGGTATTTCCCTCAGCTTTTTTCACAGGTACCCCCAGAGGAAGTGTGGCCCCGCTGGCTCCCCGCTTTTGAACTTCCGTTCTCCAGAGCTGGGGGAGCGGTTGTCTGTTGTTTGAAGTACCAATTTGTGACCATGTATTATGGTCCTGCACATCCAGGATCACAGAGCTCTGATCTTGTGTCTGCTACCCCCAAATCTGCTGTTCCACATCTTGAAAGTCACTTCTGTAGCATCGCTGCCCCACAGCCACGTGAGGGTCCCCCTTTCCCGCGTGTGGGGCTGTGACAGCGCTGCCCAGCCCAGCCCAGCACGGCTCCCCAGCTCCTGAGCCGCAGGCTACCCGGGCTGTGTTTCCTTTGCTCCCCTTCCTGTGCTCCATGATTGCTGCCTCTGACCAGTGCGAACCCATCATCAAAGAAGTACCAGGAAACACTGGTGCAATTTCAATGAAACCAATACTTCCTCAGATGCTAAGGATTGTGGAGGGAAAACCTGCTGCCTGCCCCAGGGTGCTGTGGAGCACGGTCTGCCGTAGACTCGGAGGCAGAATGGCATTGTAGGAGCTCTCCCCGGACAGAGAAGACCAGGGCACACTTTGTGGGGCCACCCTGCACACAGCGGTCTCAGCGCCTGGAAGTACAGACTTCTTTAAATGCGGATGTTTAGAAGTCAAAATCCTTGGGGTTGGACTCCAAGCACGAGTATGTATTTTTAAAGGTGCACCCAACAATTTTAACATGAGGGTAAGAACACTGATAGAAAGAGGTTTCCAAAGTACGGCCCTTGGATGTCACCAGGGAGCTGGGTAGCAAAGGATATTCTCAGGCTCTGTTCAAATTTCCTGGGTCAGAAAACCAGAGAGTGGCTGAAAGGGCCCCCAGGGACCGCTGTGTGGCCACTTCCTGAGAACCAGTATGAGATGTGATCGAAAGATATAGTGACAGTCTAAATTAAAAATAAAATTATAGTGAAAAACACATTG